>JAKSZP010018889.1:0-67252 GCA_022478985.1 Massospora cicadina | reverse complement strand
GTATCTCATCAGCCAACAGTTTTGTCCGATTGTCCAGCTCGTTTTTTTCTCCTGAAAACAATTTTCAGCCTTCATGGCTATCCTTAATTACACAGGTCGTTCTGTCCTCATTAGGTTTATCCAATTTATCCTGAATTAATGAACTCGTCTTCAGCAACTTCTGACCAGTGATTGAGTGTTATTAAATCAAACGATTTCCTCCATTATCTTGGATCAATCATTTCCTACTTTAACTTCATCTCTTCATTGGTATGGCAATCCAATCCTCCAGATTGATTGCTTCTTATTTTGTCCAATGCTTCATCTAAACACTCACTCCTCAGGACTATTTAAAGCGGACCCAATTTCAACCTGAGTTGGCCCTGCTGATCCTCAGGACTAATTCCAGTGGGCAAAATTTTATCCCAAGTTGGCCCTGCCAGTCCTTGGGACTATTTCCAGTGGGCCTAATTTCAACCCAAGTTGATTCTGCTGGCGCTCTTCATCTCAAGTGGATGTCTGGTGGAACCATTTTCTTGCAGCACTAGATAGCTCCATATATAGGCTGCAAGTTCTTTTCTCTAAACTTGAGTATCTTCATTTTGCTTCACTTGGAGCTCCACTGCTGAGCTGGGTGAACGCCACTGAACGTGATGCACTTCACATTATAACTTTGTTACTTCCTTCAGTAACATATTTCCAAAATTGTAAACATCTTCTTTGTACAATATCATAAAAGATTCTCTACTCAACTACCCCTGTAGTGAGCGCCAACTTGTAAAAATTTACTCTTGGTTGATTATCAGTCATCAACCCAGTAACCTTTTTACTGCACAGGTTCAGTTTCCTTAAGAACCTCACGTTGTATAGAATATATTATCTGATAATAGTATGGAGACTATTATCTGTAGTTAAGTTAGAACTATTATCAGGCCCAACGCTTTGGCCAGTACTTCTGATTAAATAATCCAAGTCATACTTGTAGGGATTCATTCCCTGTATTACTGTCCACCCAATCTTTGTCAAGATCTCCTGATGACAATCTCTTTTGACCCAACACACAGTCAGCAGCTATCCCTGAATTGTGGTTCCCTTCACCTCTAGATCCCCACTCAGATCTCTACTCTTCTCTCTGAAAGTCTTCCAATCATTGCCTTCTGCAATAATATCCTTGAGATGGAACTTCACACTGGATGCTGATAGTCTAACTATACACCAAATCTACAATATTACTAATAAAATTAATAATACTGTTTTAATGTCTGTTAATCTAAGTTTTTCAGTGTGTTTTTATATGTTTTTATTATAGTAAATCTTAGGGAATTATATAGTATGGGATTCAGCTGTCTAACCCTCAGTTGACACCTCTTCAATGAAACAGCAGCTGTTGCCATTGAATCACCCTTCCTCATCTCAGCAGTAATAGTCTTCCCCATCCTGGCTAGGATTCCATCATTTGACATCCTCAAGACCACAAATGGAAAGAGTCAGAAATGTGTCCCTAACATTTTCCTCTTGATCCAAGCAAACTAACCATAATTGGCTAGCGACCTACTTAGGTAATGGAAATTTTTACCCATTATGGCAGGTCACTTCACCAACCAATCGATTTGCTAGTTGCAGGTGGCATCACTCGCCTTGAAACTCACTATTCATTCTTAATCAGTTGGTGATGAAACCTGACCAAAATCAAACAGTACACCCAATAGTTAATCACTATCAGATGCCCCTATTTCATAGGCCACTCCACCCAATGAGATATTAGTTATTCATCTGGATTGATCCCTGATAGATACAACCAGGCGAATATCCCAAAATCCCCCAAACATAGTTCCTCCAAAATTTGGGCCAAACAATTTCCAATTCAATTCGCCTTAGGGAATTTTCCCCTAGCGACACCAGGTAATTTATCAGGCTTGGAATATGGGCAAAAATCCCAACCTATGGTAAATGGGAAAAACGCCATTTGAGTTACTATATGGAAGGAAGGTTGCAATACTGCCAATTCTATATTCAGTGGTTGAATCAACATTGGGGATGAGTGCCAACCAGTACCTGACCCAATTATAATGTATCCTGAACAAAATGCAATTGCAACAATTTAATATAACTTTGAAGAAAAGTATACAAGCGAGAATGATGGACAATAAGAACTGACTGTCCTTATCAGAATACTGAATAGAAAAAAGAGTTGCCTATTGTGATATGCATGGTTTTAGGAGAAGAAATAAAATGGATGCGTTGTGGTTGGGTCCATATGAAATTATTGCCAAGATGGCGACAGCCTACTCCATCAAGAACATCTTGAATGGAAGGATAGTAAATTGAGTCCATGCTAAATATTTGAAGCAGTGGAACAAAGTAAACTTAATAAAAATAGTGTTCCTGAAGGACCACTGAATCATTGAGATAAAAAGTTCTGATGATTTGGTTAAGTCCTAAAAAGGGACCACTGAATCAAAATAGATGATTTAGTCTTAAAAATAAAGGGGAGGATACCCAAGTGGTAGAGTAGGGACCTCTACCACTGCCTCCCCAAGTTTGATTCTGGTACTGGAACTTTGGGTAGGGGAAAATTATGACTGTGTTGGCGTTGCACACCAATGCCCTGAACTGAGATAGTGAATAGCAAAGGCGTTCCATGGAGTTTTTGGCCTATCATATGCTGCACGTGGAGGTTTTCTGGAATTTATTCTCTTTTCCCATTCATTTGATTTCCCTTAATTGGTGCGGTATTGTCCTCAGGTTGGCCCACCTCAAATAAAATAAAACAAGTCTTAAAAATAAGGCCTCTGAACCATAGAAAACTGGTAGGTCAAAGTATTCCCTGGAACCAGTTTGATGGGACAAATATAAAAGATGGACTGATGAACCAAGTAAAGGTCATGTCTCATAGTAAAAAAAGAAAAACTAATAAAAAATGATAAAAATATAGCAGTAAAAAAATTACTATTAAATAATGCACAGAAAAAAATATATTATTATAAACTTTTATTGGTTATCCTCAACATGGGGATTTTTCGCCTATGTTGCCTCTTGGGGGAGGGAGGATGTATCACAGTAGGAGTGAACAAACCGTCAAAATCTATGTGAGATTGGATGCTAGCAAGGGATAGACCTACTATAAGCTAAGTTTTTTAAGCAGAGGATGATCCCTGTGAGAACGCAACTAGGGGAAAAAAGATGAAAATGTCAGTAGTTGCCAAATATAATACCCCATATTGGGGAGGGAAGCAACAGAACAAGAAGGGGCAGTTAGCAAAAACCCCAAGTAATCCCAATATGGCACTGGATCTGGAAGATTGGTCTTGAGCACTTGCCGATGGGCTTCATTAATAACATGTGACATATGAGCTGGCTATCAAGCAAGGTATACTAGGTGGGAGTTGCCGAATCATGCCCCCATCAAAGCCATCAGGGGAAGGTACTGATGGAATGTGCCAGAAATGAAATAATCATGCAGGGAGTGGATGACATCCTGCATATGACGACTACAAGTTTCTTAGAAGTGAAAGCAGAATGAGCGATGGAAGCCAGGAGAGGCTGGAAGCTTTATGGCTCAACTTTGAAGAACTTGGCCAGCAAAATGAAGGACATGGCTGCAACTTCTCAATATAGGATATTTTCAAGACCAGAGGTTTCAAATCTATGGATAGAGCCTCAGTTACTTAGATTCCTTAATTCTGTGTAGGGGGTTTGAAATGTTCATAGTTTCCAATGGCTAGTACAGTTGCCAGAAAAGCTGGTTTGTAAAACTGGTTAAGTTGGAAAAGGAACTCCAGAAGCAAGTCAGATTCAGTGAGGAATGATCAATCAAGAGTGGAGGACATTGCTTCAGGAGGTTTGACTATGATTGTAGGAGTATCTGCAGATAAAGCTGAATCCAGAAGAGTATCAAAATCTAATTTGGGAATTGATGACTGGAGGAGAATTGGTTGCAAGTCATTTGAGATGATTGCTAATCTGGTTTCATCATGGTTGGATACCATTTCTGGTAGTTCCACGGAAGGACTGGTTATGGGTACTTGACTGGGAGTATGAATTCTGGAAGAACGACAGAAGATATTTCATTGTGCAAATTGAATTATCAGTTGGAAGAGCTGAACATTTTTATCAGACATGCTGTCCAGTAGTTGCTGGTACCAAGATTCCAAATTTGACATATGAGCTGGATGAAAGGGGGGATGTCAGACTTTTTATAATAGTCAACAGGTGCACTTTGGTATCAATTAAGCTCTTTTTGGAGAAACTAATCTCAACATTAATGAGATAAGCTCTTAAAGAAAAATTCAGTTTGATATGTATCAAGAAGTTATAAAAAAATAATAAGAGCAAATATAAATGAGCATTTTTATATGTGCTAAAAAATGAACACCACTGCAATGACCTCCTTTAGAGGATGAGGAGGAAGGTCAGGAAATTGAGGACGCCAGACCAAGAATCCTGAATATGAAGGCAGGTCATATGCCCTAACCAGGGGGAAAACTGGAACCTATGACTAGCATTGTCTTAAGTAAATCAATTAGCCCAGCATGACAGAGGGTTATGGGAACTGCACTCTGAGGAAGTGGTAATGAGGAGAAGAGGAAGAGAATGCATGCTAAAGTTTGTCCTGAGCAGCGTTGAGTGTAGATTAACTGTGCTCCACAAGAACTCAAGAAATATTTGACCTGGTGTATAAAGTGATATTCATCTGTCCCAATCCTATCATTCTGGAAATCTAGGTAAGAGGGGGGGATGTGTTGGGATTTTTACTATTTTCCAGACGTCTATATTACCATGGGTCACTAGGAAATAACTCCCTATAATGAGTGAATTGGATATCAGTTGACCCCAATTTGGGTTGATAATGTTTGGGGGATTTTAGATAATTTACTAGGACTGATCCGTCTGAAATTGATCTGGGTGATTACTTAAGATCTCATCAGGAAGAGTTGCTGACAAAATGGGGGCATCTGATAATTGATCAATGATTAACTATCAGGTGTACCAATCGGGATTGTTCAGGTTTCATCAACAACTGATTGGAAAATTTAAGAAGCAAGTTGCAAGGTATGTGATGCTGCCTGAAACTAGTGAATCAATCAGTTGTTTTGAAATCTTCCATAATGGGTAACAAGTCCAATTACATAAGCAGGTCACTCTCCAAACATGGTTGGTTTGCTGGAATAGAGTGGAAAACGTTAGGGACACATTTTTTTACTCTTTTTATTTAATTCTCAAGGATGTCTAATTAAGGAATTATAAACAGATGGGGAAGATCATTACTGGCGAGACAACAAAGGGAAATTCAACAGAAACAGCTGCCGTTTCATTGCTGAGGTGCCAACTGAGGGTTGGGCGTTGAATTCCCTCTATAAATTTCACTAATAATTCACCTTAATAAAGAGTCTTATTTGAGTCTAATTTAGCAGAAATTAATATTATTTTAGTTATATTCACCTTCAGGAAATTATTGCTATGTGCTTTAATTGGGGACTCTTTAGTAGGATAAAGAGTAAGGATCGAGGATCCTTAAGAAGAGAAGCTGAGCTTAGATGGAAATTTCTGTAGACTCCGCAAGACCAGAGGAAAGACCAAAATCTAGGAATCTGAGCGTGGATCAAGTTATGCGGATAAGGGTATAATTCCTTACTGAAGATATCTAAAGTATTTTGAGGAGCTTACCAGTTGAGCGTTGGATTAGAATTTGTTATCTATTCAACTATGAATAATAGTCTGTATACTACTATCAATCAAATATCATTTATTATCAGGCAATGCAAAGCATGCGCAAATTGAACTTGTGCAGCTAACCATCCTGGAAGCTATCAATTGGTGAAGAACCCAGGATTTTAAACAAGGGGTGAATCACCCAATTGAGTGCTACTCAAAAGTTTTAGCAAAGCAGAGAAGAAATACATTTTCTAAGTACAAGTGCTTTGTGGTGATCAGAGCAGTCAAACACTTCAGACTTTATTGTATGTGGTACACTTTAAGGTAGTGAAGAATCATGCATCACTCTGCTGGTTAGAAATATATGTGATCCTGATGGATGCCTTGCGCACTAAGTTGTACTCCTCCAAGGATACTATTTTGTAATCATACACTGTGCAGAAACTAAACACTTCAATTGGACGGCCTGTCACAATTACTGGTGTTCCACTTGCAATAACCAGAGCAATCAACTTTATAACTAATTGGGGTACCAGAAGAGGCCTGGCAAGGCAAAACAGAGGAAGCTAAGAGAGTCCTGAGGAGATGTTAAAAGACACGGCGTGTTGATGGAAATCTACAAAATAAGATACAAAACAAGTGATACCCCTATATTCAGCCTAGCAACCGCATAGAGTTAGTGATTGAGGCCCATAAGCATGTGGGCCGTGGAAGATTCTAAAAATACTGACATACCTTAAGGAGAGGTTCTACTGGTAGTGCATGTCAGATAAAATGCATCAAGCTTTGGATTTGTGCATACCTTGTGCAAGTTTCCACCCTCTGGAGAAGCAATTCAAGTTTACACCATTTCCCCATAGAGCCCTTTAGCAATGTCTCAATTGATGTGGTAGGATCCTTACTAACTGCCTCCAGCGGATCCAAGTTTATTTTAGTCACGATTGACCTCTACACCAAATGGGTTGGGCCTCCACAGTCAAGACATACACCTCAAACTCCACCATTCACTTCCTGTACAATCAAGCCATCAAGAGTCATGGTTGCCCTCAAGGTTTACTATCAGACAACAGTAAGAACCTCATTTGTGAGTGGTGAGAAAAGTAATGGACCTAGCGGGAGTGAAGCAGCAGTTCACTACCCTCCTACACACCATCCTTGAATGGAAGTGTTAAATGAGTAAGTGGAATATTGTGAGAGGTTTTGAAGGAAATGGCTCTCAGTTACAAGTTGAAATGGGATCAGTTGCTACCCTCAGCGTTGTTGACTTGCCAGTTGAGCCACCACTGAGCAAATGGAATATTCCCTCTCAAAGCTCTGTATGGGCAAGGGTCAGCTCTTCAGCTACTCCCATCACTGATCATCTCAGCGGATCAGAAGAACCTACCTCCTGGAAGCTATCATCAGGAGTTAGTTGATAAGCTTATGAGAATTCAAATATAGGCTTCAAACAATATTAAAGCTACTATCCCTAAAAGCCAACAGGAGAATCAAAGATGAATTAACCTACCAGAGTTCAGCCTAAGAGACAAGATTTATTCTATCACTTGCGGGGAACACAAACAGAGAAGTAACAGGACATTTTTATTAGGCCTGATACTGTTTTAATGAAGATAGGAGCTAGTACTCCATCCTGGGTGATGATACTATCACTGTGTTTTTTAGAGTACACATCTGACATCTTAGGACTATCCCCCATCTCATCTTGGAATGGGAAATGTTGTAAATGAGGCTACATATGTTTAATTGGATCATTTCTCAACTAGTGGATTGATTAGAAGTCAACCCCAAACTAGATGAGGTACAGACGACCAACCCACCACAGATGGGGGGCAAATAAGGCCCTTTTTTAGATTTGAGTGAACCAAGAAATTTTTCTCACCATCAGTATGATGTCATGCAAAATAATTCTCACCCTAATGATTCAAAGGATTGATTAAATGATGATGATGTCATCATCTAAAATAAGTATAAAAACTGACCCCCTTTTGTATATTCAGTGGGCTAAGTTAATTTGCATTCCGTTGATGACATGATGAACACTCAACTGAACTACCATGATGAGAGCGTTTGAAGCTCAAAGGTGAATATTATCAAATCAGAAAATCAGGAAATTTTGATTGTTGCTCAAAATCTATGATGTGAGGTACATCGTAGGAGTGTCATTTCTTGAAAATGAAGTTGAGAAGAATAGTACCAGATTTTGTTATAAAACAATATTAGTAGTAGACACAACGGCCCACAACCCAGAAGTGGGGATGGATGAATGGATCCTGAAGCATCCAGGTTCAGGGATAACTACTGCAAAAAGGAGCTCACAGCTAAAGGAATTGGTCAAAATGGATGAGGCTACTAAAGCTGCAGTTAAAAGCCATCTACTAGGGAATCTTGAAGTTTTCCTATATCAAATTTCATATTTTAAATTATTTTTTAATATTTCATTCATTTTTCTATCTTGATTTTCACTTGAAGTATAAAGTAATTCACTTTTTATTTTTAAAAACCTTTCCACGGAAACTTAGTTTATTTTATTATTTTTACTTATAGTGGTTTAATGAGCTAATCACCAGTATCCAGTCTGGGATTAGTCAGTACACAGACTACAGTAAGCAGCCTGAGATCTGCTCTGTTTGAACAAATACACTCATTATTGTGGATACCTTGGAACTGAGCTTCTAAGGGAGAGGTTAGTTGGCTTTTGTTAAATCCTGAGGACCAACATATAGTAAACATGTCTAAGATTGTCAACAAGAGATTTATCATGGGTGTAAACAGTTTACCAAATAGATTGATGCTACAAGGGGTAGCATCAGAGGAAAATTTGTTCTAAGAGGATGATTATGATTAAGTGAATGTTGTCTGGTCCCTAATCTGTGTAGAGTAGACCCCCTGAGCAGCAAGTCAGCCTCACATGTTAAGTGAGCCAAGGTTGGTGAGCTGACTCTTACCTAGATCATTATTAGATTGAGAGAAATCCATTTTGGCATATGGTATGTTTAACAATAAAATGTTTAAAAACTTGTAGTATTCCAAGTATTACTCACTCCAAATTCAAATTCACTAAGATGGGGAAAAAGCCATTGTCTTAAGCATACCCAACCCTGTCATCTATACCACTAGTTTTGTCTCCCTCTGTTATGATAGTAAAGATGGGGGGTGCTATTTAGACTGCTGGCAGTTGAGGCCTCTTGTGCCCACTAGGTGATCTCCAGGGGAAGCATCAATGTTTTCAAGAGCCCCTAGATTTTTAGATAGTATTCTCCTTGCCTCCAATTGTCAAAAGCTTACCCATTTTATGCAGTGCCATAAGTTGCATCCACACTTGGAGAGCCAAAGGGGCTTTCTTTATTAATGAGTGGTAAAGTACTGCTCAGGTTTGTGTGGGACAGTTTACCTAAAGCCAGAACTATAGGGGATTTATCACATGTAATGGATGCAATCCAATTTTAAGAATTCTAAGTTAGATAGATTATTTATTTTTAGTTAAATTAATTTAAAATTTGGGTTAATTTTCAGCCAGCCGTTATACTGGGATTAAATGGGTTGCCACACCTAAACTATTTTTAATTAATTTAACCCTAAGATTTAATTTATAACCTGGAGGTAGCGTCATCCAAATCCCAGTTTAAAGTTTGAGAGAGTGCTCCCACTGCCACGCTACTGCAGGAAAATTTACCTAATTGCTTGTATATAAGTTATTTTATTTAAATTTGTGAAGAATTAAGTTTATTTATAAGCATAGCTAATAAAGGAACCCCTCTGATGCCTTTGTTTGCTGAGCAGTATGTAAACCAATCCAGAAACCCCATAGGCATTGAGATTGGATTGGCCACCATACCATTGCCAGGTGGGTTACCAGAGGTAGCCATGCAATGTTAGGTTTCCAACTTGCAATTGGTGAGGGAAATTCCTTTAAATTGGAAAACTTACCTAGAACACCATTAGGTTAGGGGAACTCTCTTTCAGCATATAGTTTTATATTAAAAAATATCTGAAAACCTGGGGTCTTCCAAGCATTACAGGTTCCAATTGAATGTAAAAGTTTTATAAATTTAGAGGCCTAAATATAGGCCAATCCTTCCATTTCTAAAAATGGGGATTCTTTTATTTGGTGGAATTTATCCAAGCATCTGATAATTTAATTAAATTGGAGGGTCTATTTATATGTGAAGTCTTTCATCCCTTCAATTGGGGCTTCTTCCTGAAAGCTTTGCCCTTATCTGATCTCTTGTAATTTTTGAAGCTCTGATTGGTTTGATGAAATAAAACAATCTGCCAAGTTTGTAAAAGTGGTTAGATTTTAAGTAAATGGTGAGCATACTTAGTGGCATTTCAAATTAGCATTATCCCATATTGGGACAATGTAATGATCTGATGTAGTGTGGATTAGTACATACCTTAAATAAAGAACTCTTTCTCATGCATCTTTGTTTTAGATTAACTTTAATTTATACTATCATTTTTTATTTCAAATTTACCTACTATTAAACCCCAACAGTGCTTCCTGCCCTGTTCAATACTATACTATTAAGTTGCTTTAAGAGTAATCTGGTAAATAATATGGCCTCCACAGTTATAGAAATTTTAGAAATAGATTTAAAATTGTTTTCTGTAATTTTTCTAGGGATCAGCACAATTAAGCAAGTGAGGGAGCACACGGACCAATGCCCCGAACAGATAGCGAATAGCAAAGGCGGTCCAATTCCTGGCCTATCATACGTTTTTCAATCAATTCATTCGGGATCCTGAATAAAATAAAAAAGGTTCATATAGCTTTAGCTTAGATTTGATAGAATTATAAGTCCATAATATTAATATCATACATGTACTTTTATATTTTTATTTCTACTATTTTAAAAAAACTTAGTTTACCAAAAACTGTATAGCATTATTAATCCTTTCCTGTTCCTCATTCTTTGTCTAATATAGCATGGTGCAACAGGGGATATCACTATTATCATTGCTATTTGGCTCATCATAATCACTATTATATGGTGTAGGTGGTCTGTTTTCAGTCCCATATAACCCAGTCAGTCTATTATTAGGCGCAGAAGGCTCAGGATTGTTCTTAGGTATTGGGGTAAGTGCAGATTTCAAAACAGGATCAAGTAAAAATGATACTAAATTTAGTATACCAGCCAGACTTGGCCCTAAAAGGAGCCAGACGGATAAGAGGCTTGTTTCATTAATACTAAATATGTCGCTAATCGAGAGTGCTACCATTCCAGAATTAGAGATAAAGCAACTTAGAGGGTAAAATGAACTATACAAGTTAGTCAATAAAAAGACTTACTTACATTCTAAAAGCAAAGTTTCGAGACTCAGGTGATTGTAGATTCGGGATTAAAGGTGTACGCTCTCCTATATTCTCTTCATCTTCTATACTAGGGCTTGTAAAAATAAGTTTTGCTGCAACAGTTAAAAACATGACTAGACAGTAGATAAAGCCAGGAACGCGTAAAATTCGACTCTGGATTATATTGAAAACTGCATAGTGATTGGAGTTTTCATTCAAAAAGCAAGTTCCGTATTGATCTAAACCATATACTCCAAAACCTATTATAGTTTGATAGTTAGTCCTTGTCAGATTAATATAATGAGTAATACCTAGTGCCAAAAGATCAACTCCCAAAGCGATAATGAAAGGGACAGAATAGATGAATATGCGCCATTTCTTTCCTGGTATAATTCCATGGATATATACTAACTTTAGGTTTGCTGCAATTGAAACATTAAGTAAAGTATAGAGATGAGAAGTAGTAAAAGTTAGAAATGCTATAAAAACGCATAGTGATTCAATTTTACTATGCGTAAAAATATACAAAAAGTGTCGGATTATATCTACAAAAGCAATTATTGCCTGCAAATTTAAAGATATACGGTCAGCAGTATCCGATCTATATCTTTCTATTAATGTTAGTATATCATAAGAACTAATGCTTACTTAAAAGTAAAATAATAATGACAACTAAAGTTGCGCATACAATACTGATTGAGTTTGTTGCCAAATATTCTACACTTTGAGATGAAAAAAATGAGTCCTGCATGGTAAAAGCCTAGAAAAAGGTAAATGCAGTAAAGTTATATATAACTATTTTTATTACTATCCTTATTCTGATGAATGGATAATTGTTCTTATTTGCTTACTGATCTATATACCTATAAAGTTCTGCTCCAACTAAAAGTATATTGATAAAAGTCCATATATATATCTGGCATCAGCTGACCCTAATACAAACCGATGGGTAGAAATTGATTGAATGAGGATAGTTGAGTAATGTATACTTAAACAATATTGATGACTACATTATAATTTCTACCTAACATTTTAAAAAACGATATCAAATAGGGTTAATTTTTGATATTATTTTGTTGGAAATTAGAGCATCAAGGTGGAATTACTATTTTCTTAATCTAACAAAAGCGTGAGCTGTTTGAATGTTACTTTAGTAATCCAAGGTTTAAAACTTAGAACGTTATACCATTATAGAATCATTTTTTATCCATCGCAACAACCCAATAAACTCCATAAAAGTTATATTTTTAAAGCCAATGAATATATATTTTTTTTTAAATTTTATTCGAGGTGGGCCAACCTGGGGACGATACCGCACCGATTAGGGAAGTGAAGAAAATGGGAAATGGGAAAGGAGGATAAAACCTGGAAAACCTCCATGCACGGCGTATGATAGGCCAGGAACTCCATGGACTGCCTTTGCTATTTGCTATCTTGGTTCGGGGCATTGGTGTGCAAAACCAACACAGTCAAAATCATCCCCTACCCAAAGTCCATTACCAGAATCGAACTCGGGAGGCAGTGGTAGAGGGTCCATACTCTACCACTGGGGTATCCTCCCTAAGCCAATGAATATAGAAAACTTAAATTATATAATATGATTATGGAACAATGGATAAAAATCCATTGCAGTTTCAGAGTTTCTCCTCTAGTGAAAAGCTATTATGACCAACATATCCCCTCAAGCTATATCAATAGAAAACTATTCTGGTATACTTTTTCTGAAGAAAAAACAAAATTATAAATAAGCATGAAATGGTAAGATCATTCTAGTTAAAGTTCTGAATATATTGAAAGATACAAGTAGTATACATATTGGCACTCATTGTTCTTCGTCCTTAGATCAGCTTATCTCAAAACTTAATATACAATGTCTATTCGAACACTCTTTTAGGTAGTTTTATGATTTTCACTTTTTACCGACTTTTACTTGATGTTTTAGGCTTCTTATTAGATAGGATTTTATTTGGAAGAAATGACAACTAGTAAAAAAAGTTTACCTTGGAGAGCTGAAAACTAGGCTTTAGTAAAAAGATTGAAAATCATAACTAATCAGTATAAGTTGCTTACGACCCTGGCACTTAAAATCGAAACAATTAGAGATCAGCGTATGGCTCTTCACAAAGATAACACGTGACTTATCATGTTAGTGTCAACCGATCAGATCCACTACCTTTTGCTTGAGATAAGTTACTTATGGTGGAGCAATATAGAAGCTCCACTGTCTCAATTTGAGCTGCAATTTTACAATGTTATCAAAAACACTTTTCTTCGATAATTCCTGTTTTGACCACACGGGTCAAAGCGAGATAAAGTCTAAGCTGCAAGATATAGGATCTTTATTATTGAGGTAATGTGATTTGTCAGGCCTTCAAACAAAATTAGGAGAAATTTATAATTATGTGTGATTCATATTCTCCACTCCTTCACCGTAGATTGTGAAAATATTACAGGGCTTGCATGAATTTTAGTCAAATGCGTGAGTATTTTGGCAGATATCTATCTTACTAATTGAATATTTGATTCACTTAGTCAAATATGGCAAAGGTATAGTCAGATATCCAACTGAATTGGTTTGTGCATAAGCTAAAGTTAGTATGACAGGATGACTCATCTTAAGTTTAAATACAAAAATTGCAAACAAATCATAACATGTGTAAAATTCATTATGTTTACTATAATATAGTTATGCACCTACTACTATTAATATTAATTAAATATTTATAGCATACTAAAAGTAAAGGAAAAACTAAAACTCTACCAAATGGAAAAAAATTAGGTGCATGATACAGGATTTTCCAGGCCAATTTATATTTTATATTCATTTTTGCATTCATCACAGACAAATTTGTAATTATTTCATTAACTTTCACATTTATTCTAAGCCAATTTATATATCTTTTATTGATTTTGCATCAATTACAGGACAAATCATATATTTTTATTAATTTTTGCATCCATTTATAAAACTAAGTCAAAATTTACTATGGAGGCAATTTCAGTTTCTTTGGTGCAATATTTTAATTTGGTTTTTAATGGATGCTAAAATCAAAAAATATATAATTTGGCCTGTAATTGATACAAAAATCAATAAAGATATATAAATTGGCTTAGAATAAATATGAAAATCAGTGAAAAATTTATAATTTAGCTTATAATTAATACAAATTGGCTATAAAACCTTATAATATCTTTCAGCTGTCAGCTAAATATAATATTAAGGCTACTGACTAACTGATTATCTTTTTTTAGTACTAGATGGTCCCAACCCAAGGGGGGGATTCATCGATGTGACTAACTGATTATCTCTTTTAACAAATGGTACATTTAGCTGGCAGCTAAAAAGATATTATCATGCCTTAAGCTTTTAAAATTAAGAAATAGTAAAATATTTCTAGCAGATTTTATAAGGTATATCAAATAATAAAATAACTAGTATAAATTTTTAAAAAATTTTGAGCAGGGATATAATAAATTTAACACTTTTAATTTTATAGAAAATTTAGCAGTAGCAGGAACTATCCTGCATAATAACTACCCTAATCATTTTTTAACTCTATATCATTATTAATAATAATAAAAGGGGTGGGAGAAAATGATATTTTATCTTATTCAGAACAGGTTTTAAACTTGTTATGGTATTTAGTACCCCACTATAGCTGTGGTTACAGGTATTTTTTTAAATCTCCACTTCTTTATTAAATTTAGATAAAAAATAAAATGTGGGCAAGAGGGGTAGCAGAATGGGGTTCAGCTATTGGAACAAAACTGGTAATGAATGTTACTAGCTAGGTAGCGCCCTCAACTATTCCTGGTTAGTGATCACCATTGCTAGCTATGATTCTAGAAACATCAGGCTTATAAGCCATTAAATTTTAGTCTAAGCAATGCCTCATTGTAATTGAAGAGTGACACTGGAGTAAAAGCTAATTGTGAGGCACAAAAATATCTAAGATAAGGCATAATAATTTTGAGATACACTTGAGCTGGTCAGAGAAAATCCAAAAAATTTCCTTGCTATTCCTAAATAATGGGGCTCTTGTAGCTTAATTTCTTGGCTGCAATTGCCTAGTGTATATCATATATAATTTAATAGTTATAGAAATCCACCTGAGTTTTCACTTGCTGGTGCTCCACAATGCTGGATTCTACAATAGCTATATTAATTTAAAAATAAAATACTAATAAAAAACTAGGTTTGTTAAGGTTTTATTAGTTAGCATGGGATAAGAAAGAAAATTCTTCTGATATTTGACCATTCAGTATTTAAAATGATATTGAGGGTTGAAGGGAATTCATTGGTAAGTTTGGGACATGTAAGTCCAAGGGAACACCCCCTTGTGTGGATCAGACAATTTTCCTATTTCCAAATAAGAAGGGTCCAAAGAGGGTGGCTGTACCCTTTTGCACCCAGGGTGACCTCACCCATGTGGCAGATGAGTGCTGGATAACAGCGCTCCCTCTGAAGATTCCTCCCTTAGTCCCTGTGCTTGCCTCCACTGAACTAGTTCACTAAATTGGGGAAATCTGTGCTGAAACCATCAGTAATCATCTTCCTCATGAGTGAGAGGGACTTTACAAAACTATTGGCATCAAAAAAACAGAATCAAATCTGAAATATCTGAATTCAAGAGAATAAAGTCCAATGGGTAAAAAACCAATATTCAAAAAGAGACAACTAGTGAATTATTGGCCAGAATTACAGATGACATCAGGTGATTGAGCATATGATTGCCAATGCCAAACTCCCCTTAAAGTTGTCAGGTACAATCCCTGATGAGCAGGTATCACCATTGGGAACTGTTGATGATAATTTGAAACCTCTAGTTTAAAATTGGAATTTGCACCTGATGCAACTCATTTGGCTGAATGAATGCCCCAGCGACCAGGCACAGGTGGGTTGGCCATCCCAAACCCATTACAACCAATTGGGACCATCCCTATATGGGGTAGCCCTGGGGGATTCCCATCACCCATCAGGCCAGATGCCATCATGCCAACCAACATAAACACAGTTGAGCCTCAGTTCAGGCATTCATGGATGAACTGATAGCAACTCAGCCTGCTGCCAAATCCTTCAATGTCAGTTCAAATTAAAATTATTGTTCCTCTACCCTGAAAATTTCTGAGTTATATCAAATTTGAGGGCCCCAATCCCTGCTTTGATCTAATACCAAATCAAACACTATTCAATCAGTTGTATCACACTGAGAAAATTATTGGTCAATTTTTTTTAGTCACCTTCCAATAAATTCCTACCTGTACCCAATTTCTTTTATTTACTTCAAATATTCTTTCTGAAGTCCTGATGGCACTAACTTGGTGGCCCATTGGCACCTACACTGGATGTGCTATACCAGTTTTGATAATCACCATCACTACCACCATAGTCAACTGGATCCATCATGCAAGAAATTTCCAGGAGTTTAATCCCATTATAGAAGCTATCCACTATCAGGATATCATAATCCTGTGGCCTCACATATCTCACCTTCAAGCAAGGATCTGCCCCCTTGTCTCTGCTTTGATGTCCAACCCATCCACTGAAGGTCCCAAAGTAGTTAATCCAATAGTGTCACCCCCTGCAGCAAGGACTTCAGAATCTGGGGTTGTTTCTGTTTGGTTCATTACTGGGTTTCTTTTTACGCTCATCTTATATCAAGGAGTGATTGTTGCCCAATCTCCTGCATTATACAATGCCATTTGAGCGGCAATGCCACTGGCATTCTGGCTTGCTTTTTGGGTGCTTATGCATCCTGACTGTCAGGCTGGTCTAAACTTCTTCTGCCATTTTTCTGACAGGATGGCTTGTTACAATCCAAAATAAGGAAATATGCAAGTTCAGCCTATCAAAGCTTGGAAAACTTGCTTCTCTTTGGCTGAATGATGGAAGTGAAATTAACTATTGGTAATATGTACTATGAGGTAATGATTAAATTAACTTCAGCCAATCCCCATCAGAGAAAATTATTTTAACTTGGGGGACCCTGCCACACCTATAAAAGGGGGTAGTATCCGCGTTGGTGCTTGAATGGACCTGGTTTCAGCAGGGGGATTACCATCCAATGGACACCCCAGGGTCCACCATGTGATCAGATTAATTCTACTGCTCAATCTTGTTTTTATTGCTTATTGAGTATTTGAAATCATGTTACCCCAATTTGTGGGGTTCCACTGAGAATCAACCAGGGTCTTTTGACCAAAATATTCGTTAAAATCATTTAAATCCTTTGTATCAGTATTGCAAACTTGAAAATGGCCAAAATTTCCTCTTTTCAGCTGATTTCAACCCAAAACGTTCTTATTTTGCAGCTTGGAGGGAAAATGTCTGACAATAGTAAAGGAAAGAATGGAGTTGGAGCAGTTGATTCCTGAGCATCTTTGCAAAGAGTTTAACTTGAGAGGGATTTAGGTCCAGCTGTGGCTGCTCACTGGATAGTACTAACCTCATAATAGACAATATCTGTTAACCATACTACACTTGAAATAGCAGTGGAAAATATCTGCCTCAGTGTCAGCGCACACCAGGCATTCTTTGTAAGGGTAACTTGGGTCACAGTGTTTGCCCATTCATCTTTCATGGTGCAAAACCTGCCATGTGGTTGAGCTCTGGTTAGAGGTTACCAACTTTCAGTTGAGACACACTACCAACTCTTTGAGATTATAGTTAGTGTTGTGGTCCTCCTCCACCTAGTTGTTGAGGATGTTGGGCAAGTTTGTAGTTTTATAGTAATTTTGGGGGTGCGCCCAAAAAGCAATTGGAAATTTGTTATATAGGATACCAATCGCCCTATCAGCAAATTCATTACCAATATGGTTCCATTCATCCCAAATCTGTAATAAACAAGGTTCCAAGACCTGGCTTGCCCATCCCAATACATATAACCTTACATCAGAAGAGAGTTTTCTTAAACAAATAGTGGAATAGGTCAGTATCAGGTTGTCAGCCTTCAAAGTCAGACTAGTTTCCCTACACTTCATCAGAAGGGCCTGGCGTTGACTTGGTGAATTGCTTAATCTTGGAGGAGGTCCAATGTAGCATCCAATACTCTGCCAGCCTCTAGCCACCTGTCTTAATCCATGGAGTATGCACTTACTGACAATACATACTTACAGGCATCTCCACTGTGATCACAACCAGGTCAAGGTACAGCAAAATTGGATGGCCCATTAGCACCTCAGAATAGCCCCACACCTTCCAAGACCATGAGTTAACAGCTTACGGCACCTGGTGGACAAGGGTCAACATCAATGCAATCCTGAACTGATTTCTGACCAACCTGAGAACTAAACTGAATCAACTGAGATACTGTATGATTTTATTAAAGATGAGCAAAATGTCCATTTATTTGAGATTGGCATTTCTGGTGAGGGAGCCCACAAATAGTGGAAATGCAGGATGGGGCAATCTTTAGCAAGATATAACTCCAACTTGGGAGGGTTTGAAATATTATACACCAGAAATAAACCTGATGATGAGCCAAAATTATAAAGTAAATTAGATGTGGAAACTGGATGATTTCATGTACCAAAGAGTTAAGCCCTAATTCTCATAATTTAGATGAAAAAATCTAAATTATAATTAAAAACCATGGCAGAATTGATTAAAACCATCAGTTTGTGACAGCCATTTATACTATCTTGATATATAGGAATTGTTGAATAGAATTCATTCCGTTACATTACCCAAACTAAGGGAAACCCCTGAGTCTCCCAAGCCTAGGCAATGTGGAAGGAAATCCACCAATGGGTGACCTTTCTTGCAATGGGAGGAAAGGGGAATTTTGACCAGAAGTCCAAGGGTCACAAAAAGTATCAAAGCTCCTCTTAGAGGCCTGCTGGTGGGTGAAAGAGGCCTCAACCAAAAGAAGTCCAATTGGCACCCACAACCTCCCCTCCACTATCATAGTCTACAAAATTCTGATGAAGAAGGTGACTGTAATGGTCAGTTTTGACCAATTGTTATATTTTAGCTCAGGGCTCAGGGGTTTTCTGAATCCCAAGACAAATTGTCTAAAATTTTTTTAGTTTGGTCAGGTTTGGACACTGGGTTGTGCCTCACCTGATTTATTGATTAGTCTCACAAGAGCCTACTCGATGGTTTGGGTGAGGCCCTGGAAGGGCAACCTTTAAGGTTGAGCCCACGCAATTCTGACTCTCATTTGGAATTCTTCTTCTGGAGTTTCTGCCCGAGCTGGGCTACTCTCAGGGCTTTGAGTCCACCCTTACCTTGTTTTATGGCGGATTGTGGCGCCAAATTATTGGGATTTGCTCTAGTCTGGCAGTTTTATTTTTTATATTAAATAAAATAAGGTTAATTCTGGGGTTGTAACCTCACTTATCTATTTCATATTTTCCCAAGTTTTAAGTTCCCCTTATTCAGGAGATTGTTGTTCAGCATCATTCTTTATTTTCCTCTGGTGTCAAAGATTGATGCTGAATTAAGGGCAAGATGGTGATTGGGAACTGGGAGTTTCCCAAATGTGACAGCAATAGGTTAGATTTGATTTGGACAATAGTTGTCAACCTATCCAGTGAGCTGGTAGAAACCACAGCTATCCATTGAAGAATGAAGTTGAAATAATGGAACAAATCAGGTTTCCAAGACCTGGCTTGCAATCCTGATACATATGACCTTACGCTGGAAGAGAGTTTCCTTGACAAGTGTTAGAATAGGTTGTACCAGGTTGTCAGCCATCAAAGTTGGACTGATTGCCTACAATTCAATGGAAGGGCCTGGTGGCAACTTGGTGAATTGACCAATCTGGGTGGAGGTCCTATGTGGCAGCCAATATTCTGCCAGCCTCTAGCCACCTATCTTAAGCCAAGGAGTATGCACTTACTGACAATACACACTTACAGGTTGCTCCACTGGTGACCACAACCAGGTCAAGGTGCGGCAGAATTGGAAGGCTCATTAGCACCTCAGAATAGCCCCACACCTTTTGAGGCCATGTGTTCACAGCTTACGGCACTTGGTAAGTGAGGGTTAATATCCAGGCAATTCTGAACAGATTTCTGACCAACATGAGAACTAAACTGGACCAACTTCATAATTCATAATTTTTAAAAAAATGAAGCAAAATGGTCATATATTTGAGATTGGCCTATCTGGT
Organism: Massospora cicadina; assembly: GCA_022478985.1. Classification (NCBI taxonomy): domain Eukaryota; kingdom Fungi; phylum Entomophthoromycota; class Entomophthoromycetes; order Entomophthorales; family Entomophthoraceae; genus Massospora; species Massospora cicadina. The sequence goes on along the minus strand of JAKSZP010018889.1, from coordinate 47,209 downwards.
GAGGGAGCCCACAAATAATGGGAATGCAGGATGAGGCAACCAGAAACAAGATAGAATTACAACTTGGGAGGGTTGGAATAGAATATTCCAACCATCTAGTACTAAAAAAAGGAATAGAATATTCCAGAATATAACCTGATCAATGATCCAAAAATATGAAATAAATTAGATGTGGGAAATAATGATTCCCATCTTGTTCTAATGAGTTTAAGCCCTAGTTCTCAAAATTTGGACAAAATAAATATAATTATGGTCATAAACCGTGTCAGAACTGATTCAAGCTGTCAGTTTTTGACCACCATTACTACTATCTTGATTTATATGAATAAATGAACAGAATCTATTCTATAACAACATTGTAGCCATGGCGATTACTAAAACTTGGGTTTCATAATCTCATTGTATTTGAAGTTTCTCCTGCAGCACTTTCATTAATGACCAGCCACCCAACCGCACAGCACAGTTACATAGGCGCTAATAATAAGGGTCTTTGATGCTGTTACTGCAGCCATGGGTTAAGCAACATCCAATCGCATAGAGAGCGGAATGTGACAGGTTCTGGGAGCCTTATACTTGGGCCCATTTAATGCCCCACGCGAGCATGGAGCAGCGCATTTGTGACACAAACATCTGGAGAATTGATTGGCCCAGATCTGGCGGGCATGAATTTTGAAGTTGAGAAATTCCATCCCTCCTCTCGCTTGGGTTTGAACAGAATGTCCAATTGAATAGGCGCTACATTGCTTTAAATCACAGGAAGGTGCGGAGAAGGAATTGACTTACCATCCAATAAGGGGCCCAGTGGGAGAATATGGGTCATGTACCAGAGCTTTGAAAGTACTAAAATGCTAAGCGCTTGTACCTTCCCTCAATGTTCAAACAAGCCTATTTACAGTATGCCATCCAGTCTGACATACTGAAAAGTATCACTTGTTCTATCGCCTCAACTGCTGGTCCTAATTTGGTAAAAAGATACCTAAATACCTAAATGTTTGGGTGGGTGGTAAGATAGTGAGACCTAATGGTGGAGGGAAGTGGGGCTGCCTAGTCTTAACTAGTATTTTCTTGTCAATAATAAATCTATCATTCAAAGCCTGTTGGTAAAGAGTAAGGAGGTGCTCAACACCTTTAAGGTTGTGCTCAGAACTGATCCCCACCTTGGTGTTATCTGCAAATGCTTGCATCCAAACTGGGGTCTGTCTGGGTTAACTGGTGCCTTACAACTGTGCTTCCACTTCGGCCAACAAGATATTTGACGCAAATTTAAATAAAAATAAGGAATGGGATCACCTTGGTGGAGGCCATGTCTTATTGGAATAGGATCTTTTAAACCATCAGGTACAATAACCCTAAACATAAGGCCTATGTACAGCGTGTCTATCTAGATGTTAAAATGGGGGGATCCCAATGACATCCATTGCCGCCTGCAGGAATTGCCACGCTACCTGAACATAAGCAATTTCAATGTCCAAAAAATGAAATAGCCATTCTTGGCCCCGCAAAAATCCTGCAGAACATTTTGGATGAAACAGATACTCTCTCAGATAGTGCGCCCCTTGAAACCATTTTGGGACATATGGATGGTCCGCAGGGTATATGCATCTGGCGTTTTTGAAAGAATTCACATAAGGAGCTTATAATCAGTATTTGAAAGTGCAATTGGGTTTCAGTTCCAAAGAAGCTGCTGAGGACCTTTTTTGTACAAAAGCGCAATATGGGTCTCATAGCCCCCTAGGATTTGACACTTATGCGCCAAGCAATGAATAAACAAATTGGCTAGTTTCAGTGCCACTCAGTCACAGAGTGCGTTCAGCATCCCAACCTGCATGTTGTCAGGGCTGTGGGCCTTAACTTTTGGTGCTTCCTTAAGTGCCTGGGTCACCTCCGCCTCTGTTATTGCAGCTAACAGATTATTCTTGTCAACTGGTAAGCACCCTTGGAGCACCAGCTTAGCCATGGAAAGGAGGCTTTCTATCGCCATAATACTGGGTTCACCTGAGTAAAAGATTCCCATAAAGCTGCTCCACATTCACTCTTAATTGTGGCAGGTCACTGGAAATAATGCTGCCACGTGTTTCTATCCACCGGAGCTTGGCCCAGGTCCAGATTTCTTTAAGACTGGCCAAGTTATCCGTAGTCATTGTTCCAAGCAATCTTTGGTGAGGAAGGTTGCATTCTGACGGCGTTCAGTGTCCTGTTTGCAAAGGAGCACTTGGTACTGTTTATGTGTTGTCCAATACTCACACACCATGCCTTGCTATCCTAACTCTCACGTTTCAGGCGTTCCATAGCCTCCTTTAGCTGGTGGGCGGCCTCAATAAGCTCATAATTCTTGATTTTCTCATACTTTACACTATCCCTAATAAGTTTAATCTCAATTTTAATCCATTTGGTGAAGGGATCAAGGGCTGGCTGCAGATATAAGTGCTGTACCACCTGATTGAACCCACTTTTAGCTGTTTGGCTCCAGTTAGATCCCACAACGTTAATGGAAAGATCTGCCACTCACACTGCAGTGGGTTGTCACCTAAATCAATGGCCACCTGAATGATCATATGGTCGCTTTCTGCATTAATTGAGACCTTTCTATTTGAAGTAACCTTTTTGAGGGTAGATGAGACTAGTATGTAATACAACCAGGAACTGCATAATGAGTCATTGTGGGAATCATACTCCCATCTTTTAAAATTTGGGGGGTCATTGTCCTCTTCATCAATCACAAGGCACATCCCCAACGCCACCAGGTATGCAAGCATACTATATGCCATACTAGGAAGATGCCCATAGGTTGGGAACGTATCTCTGCTTGCGGTCATCCAACAGTTCAGGTTACCTTCAATAACAGTTGTGGCTCCAGTTTGCACTTCTGAGAGGAATTTCCAAAATTAGCAGTTAATTTGAGGGTTGGGTGATGTGTATAATGTAATCACCCAGAGAGTTTTACCAGTGAACTTGTCATGGGCCATAGCCACAAGAATTTTGCCAGCATATGTCTCCTTCACAAATTCCAAATTGATATTTTTGTTCAGCGCTATGATTGCCACATGGTCTGACCAAAGTGCCTGACACTTAATCTGCACGGATCATGAGTGATGCTTGGGGTCTCTGTTTGAACTAGTGACATTTGAGCTGGGTGTGGGCCCAAGTTTCAGATAGTGAAATTAAGTCAATATAGTTGTTAGTTTAAATGATGCATTTTTCTAGTCTGGGTTTGTATGCTAGCCATCCCTCTAGAATTAGTGGTCGCAATGATTGTTGATGGCTGCCCAGCCTAAGGGTAAGAGGCTTGTCAGGACTGTGCATCAAATTGTGAATGTAATTTAGTTTTTGAATGATAGATGGCGCCGCAGCTGGGTGATGAGATGGAGAGGACAAGCAGGTGCTGTTGGTTGGAACTGGGATTTTTTTGACAGGCATAGCATGCACAGGGTACTCTGTCACCATCCCAAACTCTTTGTCAATTGTGAACGGAGATGGCTTAAGCACAAACTGGGATTTATGCTGCGGTGAGGGAGGGTTAGTGGCAGAAATGGGCTGAGACTCTGACTGATTTTTAGGATCAGCAGCAGTTGCCAACTGACCTCAAGACCCAGGTTTCTCCTGAAGGGGGTGAGATTTCTCTCCTTTTTACAGCCCACCACCAGATTGGCTGTACCACTTAAAGTTGCTCATCCAGAGGAGCCAATTTCTTGGTCATTTATACTTATGGCTCAGCGAGGTTTTTTTGCTCCCAACTTTTGCCAACGTATTTCTCTCCTTCTCCGCCCACTATGCTTGGGTGGGATGCGATTGAGGTGACTCAGAGCAGGGCTCTTTGCCCATGCAATATAACTCTGGGTTTGGATTCATAAATGGCTCATCCACTGCTACCAGATGCTTGGTCAGCTCCCGCGCCCACACTTTTTTATGGGCCACATCAGGCTCCTGCTGCTGACACTTTATGTTGTAAATTTTGATAGGGTATGCGGAAACCACTCTTTAGTTGTAGAATGAAGGAACACTTTGGTCCTGACCTTGGTGATTCCGCTAACTGGGTCATACTCATAATCATGGGGGATTTTGCCTTTCTTATGATGACATTGTGCCTTCATGTGACCAGTTTGGAAACAAAAGTGACAAACCTGTTTGGCATCCTTTTGTTCCACATAAATTACCTTTTTAAAGCCTGGAGTACAGATAAACCAAGGAAGAAAATTTTTGTTAGTTTTCATCCACGGCGCAGGCCTATATAGGGCTTTTCTTATACAAGGGCAAAGACACTGAGCAATATAATCCCACCAGCTTTCTGAAATTTTCGGACCTTACTGTAGTTCAATAGGCCAGTAAAAATTGCCTCATGAACCCATTTGTGGGCATGACCCATTGTCAAATTATAAAATGGCACCCATTTTTCAGTTTGAATCACATAACAGGTGGGTTCAATGTGCAGGTAGGAGACCTTGTACTGGATTCCCACTTTCATAAGGCACTTATTGTTGAGTTCATTGGAAATTAAAATATGGATGTAACAACATTCTGGTACCCAATGATGGTCAAAATTTCCAACAGCCATTACAAAGTCGAGCTCCTGAAAAATTGTGATGATCAGATCTGACCACTCCTCCTCTCTGTCCATTTAAGGGTGGATGCGGAACACATCCTGAAGATAAGATTTGGGGGCATGGTGGTCAGAAAACCCGCCAATTATAGTTAGATGAATAAAAACATATTTGGCCAGAACCATTCCGCAATTCATTGTCACAAGGGGTAGTTACCACTCAATACGATTTTTTATTATTACAGGGTGTCAGGGCGTCTGTGGGAGCTTTTACTTTTAAGATACAGATTATGGCCTCATTAAGGCTAAAGCTGCAGGACAAGAACGCCTGTATTTGAAGCAGATGAACGCCCCATATACAAATGGTGCAGGCCAAAGTGGTGCAATTTTGAGGGCTTGCCATCCCAATGCATCTTCAGGAGAGAAGCCAAACTGATACCATCTTAATGAGGCTTTGGGACCACACGCCGCATGCATATAGTGAAGGAGTTTATCAAACGAAATAACGTTACACTGACACCAATTGAGCACCATAACACTCTTCCATCTGGCGTTGGTAATGTCAGGAGCGTTTCTGTAACGCTCTAGTTCCAGTAGAAGTGGGGGGCGAGGGCTCACCCCCTAATATGGAACCCACCGCTGAATAAAGGGTAAACAAAGCACCACCCAGAAGGGTTGTACAGAAATCCCCAAGCAAGGAGGGAACACATTTAGTTAAATCAGACCTGGTAGAGGTTGGCAAACAAAGCTAAAACACGTGCATATAGAAATACTAAAACATATTGGGTCTTTAATAAAACAGATGACTAACAAGAAAAGTTGGTCTTTCAAAAACATAATTAAACACTGTGAGGAGAGTTGTTGATTAGTGGAAGCGTTGCTAAGTCTAAGCGAATCAATAGGTGCACTCTACCATTGGCCAGAGTCCTGTAACTTGATATTGTCCAAGCTTGAGTTATTGATTGTAAATTGACTCATCCCAACTTTGCAATATAAACGGAACGTGGGTTGAATCCCTGTTCCTCAAGTAACTGTAAAGACCGTCTAAGTTGAGAACGTAGCTAGTGCGTTTTAATGCCCAGGCTTTAACACTGAGCTGAGCATCACGCACATCCCCGGGATCAATTTGGGCATATCTTGCCTGTACCCAGCGTTGATCCAGGGTATGTTTTAAGTCAGGAAGGACTTGCAGCTTGACCTTTTTGGCCTCCTGGCGTCCAGCCTTGTCCTTACAGTCTGTAACCTCAATTATGACATGTAGCCATAACATTACCCTCTTATTTTTTGAAGCTCCACTTCTCCTCCAGGGGCTTAATCCAGAGAAAAGTTCTTGTGGGCAGAGGCCAGCTTCATGGTGGCTGTCTGCTTTGACTTGGGCCCTGAAGCCTCAGGGAAACATACGTGGAAAACTTTGATTTGATCTTGGGTATGGGAGCAGTCATGCGCTGGCACCCAAATGTTCTCTTCTGCGTCAAATACCCTCCAGGATACAAGGTACTCCAGTCTTATTCTTACTTGGCGGGAGGCTACAATCTCCTCCACTTCTCACTCTGGCGCCCCATTAACAATATAAGCCTATGGAGTCTCTGGTGGGGGGCCCTCAAACAACGTCAACTTGCTTTTTGAAAAATGGCAAAGATCCAGAATGAGTGGGAGATCCAACTGGTATGAGGCATTGCCCATCTTTCTGACAATGCGGTGAGCCCAATATTCTTTGGTCCCAGCTTTTTGCATGGCTGCTTGATAGGGATGTTTTGAAGATCAAGCATCAAAAGATCCCCTTCCTTGTATACAGGACCTACTCATCTCTATCCATCAGCGTTCTCCTTATAAGCTTGTAATGATGCTCCAAATTTGTGGTAGCCCCTGGTGTACTTTCTTGATAGTCTTATAAGAATTTACCACTGTTTCTACTTTGGATCCACAGCTGGGCTCCATGTTGAAGGCGGGGTTAAACCCATGAATTGGGTTTCCACCAGATGCTCTCACTAGTGATAACGCTGGGAAACCCAATATGGTGGCTGACTGCAAGAGGCTATGGTTAGACGAGAAGAAAGGAGTGGCTTTAGGCGCAAGGATGGACGAGAATTTGTTCATTAGAATAGAATAAAACTTAAATAAAATAAGATGAATATTATATCCTACTGAAAAAGTACTTTATTAGACTAAGATGTATTGATATTTATAGGGTGCGTGGGGACACGGTGCCTCAAGGATCATCATGGCCCCATCTATTTAGGATCTTTCCTGGTCTTCTGGATTGACCACCCGTTTTGAACCTTGGATTTCGCCGCCCTCATGGCCAGATCAGTAAAAACTCCGCTTCACATGACTCAGGAACTGGGTTATAAACTCAGGAACTGGGGATGTAAAGATTTCCTAAATTCAGAGTAATTCATATAAGGCACCAAATTCAGTATACCATCAGAAAACATAGAGTCAAACCCCATTCTCAAACTTATTGGTCCATTTGGGATTTGTGTCCCTCAAATGAATGTATTGACCATTTCCATGGACAAGGCTTTAACTTAAACCAGGGAGATATCCTGACAGAGCCCTCCCCAAGCCTTGTCCTAGGGGAGCAAGTTGTGGCCCAAAAGTTAAGAGAGATGGAGGACTCAAGTTTGGGGGCGTAAGGAGCCTCATGCTTGATGTGGACCAGGTTGGTGATGCTGGTGCTGTGGAACGAGGCAACCCCAATATTGTCAACTGTAAGGCTATAGATAATGAGGGCGCTGCAGATTGGGGTGATGCTGGGATATTGACGGTAGAATTTGTTGCCCCAACGTTTGAGTGCGGCATGCTCTTGGAGGTAAGCCTCTGTGGTAAAGTACTCAAATCGTTCTTTGAAAAAGGTGGTTTCAAGATCCTCAATCCGCGACCTTCTGCTGACTGAGCAATCTAGTCTTTCAAGGTGGCTGGCTTTGAGCTGCCTTCTGGTTTTGAGGTAAATCGCCTTGAGGTCAGATAACTCCAGCCTAAGCTGCAAGTTGTCAATCTTGAGAATTTTGATCTGGTCAGTCTTGTCCTGGATCTCCAACTGCAGGCCAAACAGCAGCCTCCGTTCCTGGATAAATTCTGACTTGGAGGCCTTCAACTCTGCCTCCAACTGCATTATTTTTGCACGCCTCCTGCACCATCTTGGCCAGGCTGGTCTCGGTCTCTTTAAGCTTCCAGTTCAACTCATTTGCCACACAAACCTGGCAACTTTTGATCACCTTATCCACCAGTAGATCCAGGTAAAGTTCAGAGGAAATGTCATTGTCAGTGAGCTGCATAGGCGAGCGACCCCACGATCTTTGAAGATGACTGAACAACTGTAAGGTGTTGCCTTTTGAAAGTTTTGAAAGGGAGGCCTTTTCAAGTGACGCTGAGCCACCATCTCAGGATTGGGGTGAGAAAATCTCACTCATGACTGAAAGCGACCTGTGCAACAAAGTTTGAGAGGGAAATTGAAGTGAACCAAAAGTTTGGCATTAGTAGTGGAGGTAATGTCAGCTGGTTCCTTGAGCTTCACTTTTTCAGGACCCTCGTTTTTGTCAGGATCAGCGCTATCCCAATCTGAGAGCTGAACTGGGTAATCTTGATATTTCATACTAGTAAGATCTGGCCCAATCTCTGGAGGGTTCTGTTGAAGTCAAAAAGCATTAGATTTGTCAGAAAGGAGTCATTGAGCTTATCACCAACTGTGTGAAGGTAAGTCCCAGGTTTTTTCTAGCGTTTTTAATGCATCATCGCACTCATTGTTTTTGAGGCTTCCAGAAAATTCCTGAAGGTTGCTGCCTTCATTGAGTTTAGAAGCTAGTTGACATGTCCCAATTTCATTAATTTGGTGTTGTCAATGCTCCTTAGCCAAATTTGATTTGTCATTCAGCGCTTTTGGGTTCAAATTGACTATAAGCTTTGTTTCTTCCTTCTGCTATAAAGCAGCAGAGTTGGAAATGACATTGAGCGGAGGATTTTGCTTTTTATTTCCTAAATCAATATTAGTGTTAGTATTAAAATTAGTTGTTTTTATCAGAATTTTTGCACTCAGATTATTTTGTTATTCTCTTTTTGACCAGAGGATGTGTTGTAGCTTGGTTAATTTCTTTTTGGTTTTATTCAAAGCCAAAAAGTTATTTTGCATAACTCTCTCATCACAGTATACAGGCCCTAGCATCCAACATATTCCGCTGGTAATATCAACAAAAGCTTCTTCTCTCCTAGCATCCCACATCCTCTTGAAACGTGATTCTTGATCCCTTTAATAAAATATTGCCTTCATTATTCTTTTTTCTTTATGATGCTGGCATTTTTGCTCAATAACATCTTTTTCAATTTCTTCAGGCGTACTTAACAAGTCAAGCAAAGGTTTCAACTGACTGGGAGTTCTGAAGTGCACAAAGCCTTCTGGGATACACTAAAAGGATTTCTTTGGAAAGTCAGTCCCCACTGTTATTGGGTCTTGGACGTTCCAGAGGATGTAGATCAGAATATCAGCGTCTGGAGTGCTCGCTGTAGACTTATTTTCGTCCAATGTTGAGGGTAACTCCTCAGGGGGCTCCTTAGAAGCACACCTGTAGTGAGCATCAAATATCAGGTTTCCACCAGATGCGCTCGCTGGTTCTAACACTGGGAAACCAGATATGGTGGCTGACTGCAAGAGGCTATGGTCAGCTGAGGGGAAAGGGGTGGCTTTAGGTGCAAGGTTGGATGAGACTTTGTTCATTATAATAGAATAAAACTTAAATAGGATAAGATAAAAATTATATCCTGCTGAAAAGGTACTTTATTAGACTAAAATGTATTGATATTCATAGGGTGCGTGGGAACACGGTGCCTCAAGGATCATCACAGCCACATCCATTCAGGATCTTTCTGGTCTTCTGGATTGAACACCCGTTTTGAACCTTGGATTTCGCCGCCCTTGTGGCTGAATCAGTGAAAACTCCGCTTCACATGACTCAGAAACTGGGTTATAAACTCAGGAACTGGGGATGTAAAGACTACTTGAATTCATAGTAATTCATGTTAAAGACCAAATTCAGTATACCATCGGAAAACATAGAGTTAAACCCTATTCTTGAACTTATTAAGCCATATGGGATTTGTGTCCCCCAAATGAATGTATTGACCATTCCACTGGATAAGGCTTTCACCTAAACTAGGGAGAATTCTGACACCATGGTTGGCGAAAAAGGGAGAACAACCAATAGACGCATTTTGAGTGTTGTTATAGATAAACTGGTCCATGGGAAGGTGGAAAATTTAATCTGAATGTTATGAAGCAGTGTAACACCGCAGGAACTGTTCCAAGCACTGGTTGATTCGTTCAGTCTGCTCATCTGATTGGAGGTGATAGGCAGTTGACCAGCAGGGGCGAATTTGAAGAGTGTTACACAACTTTTCCCAAAAAAACAGAGGAAAATGGGACCCCCAATCATTAATTATCACCCGAGGCACCCCATGAAGGGTGAGTACATGAGACACAAAAAGCCTAGCCATCTCTGCTGTGGTTACTGTTGCTCTACAAGGGATAAAGTGGGCGAACTTTGTAAAATAGTCCACCAGGTCCATGAAAGCATTGTAGCCATCAGAAGAAGGTAACTCCACATTAAAATCCACTAAAAATGAAGTTCATGGCCCTTTGGCCTTTTGGGCTGGCACCAACAACACCACAAGGGGCTGGCGATTTGGCTTCACTTGGTCTCAGACCAGGCACTCTTTACAATACTTGGCAACCTGCATGGCTAATCCTTCGAAGTATAAGTGCGGCAGATAAGCTCAAGAGTCTTTGCCTTTCCAGGGTGGCCAATGGTGATCCCATCTTGATGATCCCAGATGTTTATTAGTATAAGGGTTTGGCGGAAACCCAGAGGTGTCCTAAACCACATCATCTCTTCCTTAACGTGGTATTCCCTGGTAATTTCTTCTTGATTCAATTTGCTCTTGGCGAGGACTATAGTATACTATGATGAAAGGGGCTGTGAAAGGACTACTTTTTAGAACATACCATATTCCTCAGCTTTTTTAGAGAAGTAAGCGCTGACCCGTGGGTCATGAGGGAGGGATGTTGGGACACAATATTACTCAGAGGAATAATCAAGAGGGTGTTGTGTACCTCTACCTCCCTCATATCTGGAGCTAATGCAGGGTTTCAGCTCATCACATCCATCAAACCATTCTCCTGCCCCTTTTTAAACTCATATAAGAAAACAAATTTGGCCAGGGTCTTATGCCAGTGAGTTTGTCATAGTGTCAGGACATGTTGTGCGCAGTAATATAGCAAGGCATGGTGATCTGTACAAATGTGGAATGGTTGGGTTGAGCCATGCAGGCGATGATGCCAATAAGTAAGCACCTCAACCACTGCCAATAACTCCGTCATAAACGATGTAGTTTAAATCCAGCAGAGACATCTTCTGAGAAAAATATCCCACTGGATTCACTATTTCATCTTCGCCTACTATTAATAAGGCAGCCTCAATGTCAAAGTTGGAGGCATCAGAAGCCACAATAAGCTCTTTCTCAGGATCAACATGGAGAAATATGGACGTAGACAGCAGGGTGCACTTTACTGCTTGGAAGGCATCCTGGAAAAAGGGGACCACTGAGCACTTTTCCCCACTCGCCTTATACAAGGGCGCCGTCACCTCATAAAGCTTTGGTGTGAATTTCTTTAGGAATGTACACGTCCACAAAAAGCTCCTCAATTTCTTACCTAAAGTTGTGATGGGCTACTCACAAATTGCCTTCTCCTTGTCTGGAGATATCATATGGTTTTCGTCAAACACAAAGTTGCCCAGGAAGGTGACCTGGGACTTAAAGAACTCGGACTTACTTATTTTCAGCATAAGATCAGATGCACTTAAACTCTCCACCACTTTCCGCAGGTGTATTGCATGTGACTCATGATCAAGGGAAAAAAACCAGAATATCATCCATGTAGGCCACTGAGAACACACCTAGAAGGTCCCTAAAGCTGCATCAATACAGCATTGAAAGATAGCAGGGACATTTTTAAGCCCAAAGGGAATAACCCAAAGCTGGAATATTTCTTTTCTGGTTTGAAATGCAGTTAACCACTCCTGGCCCTCTTGATTTGGATCTAATTGAATGCGGTTAAACAATCCAGTTTAGAGAAGACTCTGGCATTCTTCACATAGCGAGAAATCTGAGAGTCAAATGTGCCAAGAGAGTGTCTGTAACTCTTTTGTTCCCAGCAAGGTGATGTGGGATGTGAACCCACATTGCTAGGGAACTAGCCATTAAGAGAATGGGAAATGAGGCACCTAGAATGGTGCTTGAGCAAAAGGTAACCCAGGAGAGGGTGTAAAGCACCACATATGAGATCAGGTAAGTAAGAGACCTCCCAACTTGAGTAGACACCAAAGGGGAGTCCATCGTCAAGGGTAACTTGGCGCTAGTAGACTTGGGTGTCTTAGTCTGGAGGGGACCTAAACAGCCCAAGAAAGCACCTGGGATTTGGGTAAATGGTGATAATAGGTAGTGGCCCACATAGTTGGAGACCTCCCTGAAGAGATACACCACCAAGTTCACCCAAGGAACCATTAAAAAATGTAAAAATAACGGGTAAAATTTATTGTAAGAAAAGTTGACCAACAAGGAATGTTGGTCACAAAAACATATTTAAAGTGGGCCAGGAAATTCAGGTTCTGCGGAAGTGCACCCAAGCCTTGACGCTCCAATAAACAGATGCTTCCGTCCATTTTTAGTAAAATACACTGAAAGTGCCTTCACTCAAGTAATCAATTGAAGCCGTATTTTACCTGAGCTTAAAATTTCATAGCTAGAGCGGGACTCGAACCCTTGCTCTCCAACCAAGCAAATTAAACCATCTTTGTTTATAACAAATCATTCGTTTTAATGCCTGAGCCGAGATAAGAGGCTGGGCGTTTTGCACCCCATTAGTATCAACCTGGGCATGCTTGGCTTGCACCCAGCGTTGATCTAAGGTGTGTTTCAGGTCAGGAAGAGCCTGAAGTTTCACCTTCTGGGCCTCCTGTCGCCCAGCCTTGTCTTTAGCATCAGTTCCTACTATAAAGTCATCCAACCATGACACAATGGGATGGGATGTAAACTGGTACTGTGACATTGTTTGGGTTCCCATGATCTACACATGGCGTAGAGTACCATTGGCTTTCTCCACAAAAAAAGTGGGGAACATACCTGAGAGGTACGCTGAAATATTTTACCTTTAGCTAACTGCTCTTTGACCCACACATCCAATACTGCTTCCTCCTGTACAGTCAAGGGGTAAATGGGAGAAGTTATATGCACCAGATCAACTGTTAGTTTGAACTCACTTTTAAACTATGAATAAGTTGGTATTACTTTGGCTGAAGCTTCATCAAACGAAGATTCCAAACCCTCTAAACAGGAAGGTAATGATATCTCCAAAGAGGGCTTCAGCAGAGGAGCTAGACTGAGTGTGTTGACTTTGAGCCATTTGGAAAATTTTTCCTGAAAGTTCGCTTCAGACATAGAGATAACTAATCTATGGCCATTCTTCAAAGTCAATGATATGGTATTGTCTTTCAAGTTGGTTCTGACATCAAACTTTCGCCACCACTTTACTCACAAAATAATGGGGTACAAGAGGTTTTTAATTGCTGGAAGTGGTCAGCCAAGTGCTATTTGACAACTTGAAAATCCTCTAACCCTAGAACCTTCAGCGTGGGAATACCATGCGAAGCCCCTCCCCTAACCATACCACCAGGAAAGTAACTCAAATCAAGATAGTCATCTAGGCCTTGGTCAATAAAATTCTCAGAGGCTCCGGTATCCACCAAAATCTTTGTGCTGATTTTTCCTAAAGGGGATAAAAGGGTAGCAGTCAACAAAAAATATCCAGAATGATCTTTAATTATATCAGACAACGCCAAAAATTCAATAGTAAATTCTTCATAAGGCATAAGCATGCCTCCAGGATAAGTTTTTGCATTACAGAATGGAGAGGAATAATTGGCCACTCTTACTACTGAGGCCTCATATCCCACCATATCTTAAGCAATTGCAAAACCATTTTTGTATCTTAAAAGCAATTCTCTTTTCACCCCCTGTGTTCTGCAATCCTGGCAGGGGTCAAGCGTGGGTTCTAATGGGTGATCTGATATACAAAATGGGTTCCATTTACTGTCCCAGGAGATTATATTTGGCTCGTTTATATTTAATAAATACACTTTATAAAACGCGTTTTCAGGCGTTAACAACCCCATGCAAGATTCAGTGGCCAGTTGCACATCATTATCCAAGGCTATCACCCCCAGGCCCTTCAATGATGACCCCACATGCACTAGCCAAACGTAGTGCAGAGAAAATTAATCCTAATTAATTCATTTTTGTTCAATATGGGGTAGAACCTTTAGGACCCTTAATTCTGCTGAAATGAAGAAGGGATTGATGGGGAGCTCTGCCCCGTTCAAGAGAAAAATAATAGCCTTAAGAGGTGTATTTATAGGGTCAGAGACAGATGATATCATCATGGTGGAGTAAATTGAGACATTTAGTTTAACTTTGAGGCTGGACTCCTGCTCGCCTTCAAATTCTGCCAAAAATGAATGAATGGAAGGATAAGATTCCTCCTTTTACAGAGGCACTAAAAAACTTTTGGAGCCAGTATTTATAGGGTCCGCCATGGGTGAAACAATGATGGAAAAATTACCAGGCCCATTCCAGGTTGGGGAAGGAAAATTGTCCCATAAAGCTTCAATCAGATGATCAAAGCTAATGGGGAACGCTTAACTCACTCAAGTGTCATTTGCAGGGGCATGCAAAGTGGCACAGAAAAATGAAGTTTGGGACACAATAGACACAGGTAAAACTGAGACACAGGGAAATTCATAAAAATAAGGCCACACAATATGCTTAATACCAAGGTGCACAAGTGACCCACGGGATTTTTATAAATCAGTGGCACAAGGTTGCCCAGCCAAGGGACGCTTTACACTCTTCATACTCTTAAACACCCATATCACAAATTTATAAATGTAAAACACCCAGTCAGGTGCCCTGGTAGGAGCCAACGCAGCCACTCAACTCCTGAAGGGGGGATTCAGGGCTGGTTTTGTTATAACTAGAAGAAGTGGCGGGAAACTTGAAACCCAAGCAATGGGTCTAAATGAACCATAACCAACATGTACTCTCCAAAAGGGTGGAAGTAACACCACGTGCAAAAAAGGAGAAACGCCTAGCTGGCACACTGCCAATGAGAATGAGACCACCGTGGACAAGAGCATCCCAACCAAGGTACACAAACAAACCGCCTGAATACACTACAAAGACCTTCCACTTGGAATAAGTTTTGGCAAGCCAAAAAATATGGTTGGTCATCTAATGTCAGGAGCATGTCTGTAACACTCCAGTTCTAGTAAAGATGGGGCGAGGGCCCACATCCCTTCTACGGAACCCACCACTAAATAAAGGGTAAACAAAGCACCACCCAGAAGGACGGTGCACAGAAAGCCCCAAGCAAGGAGGGCACACATTTGACTAAATCAGACCTGGTTGAGGTCAGCAAACAAAGCTGAACACATGCTATAGAAATAAAAAATGAGTGGGGTCTTTAATAAACCAGACGACCAAAGAAGAAAGTTAGTTCTAAAAACATGATTAAAAACTGTGAGGAGAGTTGTTGATTAGTGGAAGTGTTGATAAGCCTAAGCGAATCAAGAGGTGCACTCTACCATTGGTCTGGGTCCTGTAACTTGAGATTGTCCAAAAATTAAGTTATTGATTGTAAATTGACTTGCCCTGACTTTGTAATATTATAAACAGAAAGGGTTTAGAATTCTGTTACTCAAGTAACAGTAACAAACCTTCTGAGTTGAAGATGTAGCTGGTGCATTTTAACGCCTGGGCTGTAATGCTGGGCTGAGCATCACACACATCACCTGGACCAACCTGGGCATATCTAGCCTGTAACCAGCGTTGATATAGGTTATGTTTCAAGTTAGGAAGGACTTGTAGTTTGACCTTTTTGGTCTCCTGACGTCCAGCATTTTCCTTACAGTCTGCACCCTCAACTATATCATGTAGCCATGACAGGTAAATAGGAATTCTGATTCTTTGGGGATGTATGCCTTGCTCCACTGGAATAGTTCAGCTGGTGTAAATCCTTCCTCAGCATAAGGGTAGTCAGAGAGATCAGGAAATGACTGTTTCCAGTCTCTAATAGTTTCAGCCTAAATGCCTGTCCAGAGAAATTCCTGACCAAGTTTGGGTCATAACCCCACGCATGGCTGTCACTGACTAAAGTAGGAATTCATGCTTGATCCAGGAATGAGCAGTCTTGGGGGTGAACCCTCTGTATCCCAATCTGCAGCAGTAGCTAAGGGGAATAATCTCTCCAGATCTTCCATTTTGGCCAGTAAAAAGAAGCGGCCACGCTAGGGTTTTAATTATTTTATATTGTTTCCAAACTCTTCCAGTCCTGGACGTGATCAATAGTAGTGTTATCCTGGAACAGTACTTCGTTTCACTTGAAGTAAAACCTATAGTGCTCCAGCTGTTTTCAACCTCCAGCTACTACTCCTGAAAGGGCCCCATTTAACAGCTTTTTCTTTTGTCCAACCCGCTTGCAGCAAGTTAGAGGCCATAGTGGGAGGGATGAACATGTATGAACAATGTAAGGCTTCATTAGCCTTAACCTTGCCAGGATCCATGGTAGTGTCTCCTCAAGCGAAAATGTGGTTTTATACCACTCAAGGGAACTTCAGCGGAAAGAGCATGGCGCGCCAAGTCTAGTGCAATGGCAGCCTTGTGAACACTTTGATATAACTGATCAGTTCTGCTAATGAGAGACTCAAGCTTTTCACCAAGGATGTCATCTTGGCAGAATTACCCGCTTTATTCAGCTCCATTATATCAAATAGGATAATGCCTGCATCCAGCCATGCCTTGGCATCAGAAGGTTTAAGGTATTCCTGGACTGCTGCTTCCACCGTGTAGTGGTCCACTGGCAGCTTAATCCACTTAAGGGCTTTCTTAGTGCAGTTGCATGACAATTTGAGGATTATTAACTACTTGATTAGGATCTGGGTGTCAATTCACCTTTTTGCAGCACTTGCAGAGAGCATGATAGTGCGCCAAGTGGTGGCAGTCTGTGGGAATATGGGTTTCAAAAATCATTGAGTTGCTGTTGCATATGGGAACTGAAACATTTACACTATGACACATCCCAAGTGGAGACCCCTCTATGGCTAAGTATTTCCTTCTGCACCGGGGAATACTTTAATGGGACATTTTGAGGTACAGTGCTAGACTCCTGAGTAGCCTCAGCAGATTTGGGTAGTTCTGTTAATCCTTTTTTGGGCAATGGAATTAGGTGATCTAAAAATCAAAATCAGATCCCAAAGAAACTGTAACGTGATTGGTGTTATGATCTGACAACGGGTTTAATTGAGTTAATTATAATTTTTTTAGGAATAATTGCCAAGATTTTAGAACTCAAGAGATTAATGTCTGATCAAACCTGACTAGTGGTATTAAGCTTAGGGTGTTCGAGTCCCTGATTGGGAGAATTAATGGTGGGCATCCCTACAGTAGATGAGGGTTTCAGAGGGCCTGAAGATAGCAGTTTCACAGTACTGAGTGCCCTGTCCCAAGACAAAAGTTTTTTGGGGGGAGAGTTGGCAATGGCACCTTAGCTTTACCAAGAACTTTCCAGTTGGCAGAAAATACAGATTTCACTGATGCAGCCACCTGACCCATCTGTGGCTTAGATACTACTATGGGGTCATGGTCCCCCACCTTTATAGTTGACCAATTCTGTGCTGTGTCATTTGCAGAGTTAGTTGCCAAGTCAGTAGGGTGCACTCAGGAAGCATTGCCAACATTTTTACCACTAAATTTGGTGGATGCACCCCATTGGTTGGATGAACCATAAAGCAAAGTAAGTTTTTGATAATAAAATCTAGTTACTTTGTGCTAACAATTCCATGAGCTTAGCTCAGTTGGTTGGGTTTCCATTTGTAACTAGAGCTGCAAAAAGTACAAGGATTTCACAACTAAGGGCAATAGGCGCTATCTAATTTTGTTTTCAATAAACTTCTTACCAGGTCACTTTTTGAAATTCAAAAAGTGAGGTTAACTTGTGAAAGAAAGATGCTTATGGTTACAAGTGTGCACAACTACACTCAGTGTCAAAATTTAGTATGGCTGTGCAATAAGATCTATTATCTAGATAGATCTACCTTTACTGATCTGCCATCAAAACTAATATCTAAATAAGTTACAAGGAGTACCAAAGCACTGATAGATCACTCAAATATGATATGTTATAATCTGAAGCATCAAACTACATACAATAAAAAACTTTTTGCAAGTTCCCTTACCAAATTAATCTAACCAATAAACAATAAGATGGTTGCTATTATAGAGATTTTAAATCACAACTTAGAACTAAGAATGCCAAGCCTCAAGAAACCTAAGCTGATATGGTGATCAATTAGGTGGCTTGTGTTTAAAATTAGCTTGATGGTATAAAAACTGCTACTGTGATATTAGCAGAAAAGAAATATTTAACTAAGATTTAGTAGATTAATTAAAATTCATTAGCAATTTTAAGACTTAATAACAGTGTAATTTTTATCAAATAATATGAATATATATTTATTGTAGTTACTTTATATCTTTGTGTAAATATTTTGAGTGACAGAAAATATCATATTTCTCTCCAGTTGTATTAGTAATGCTTAATCCTGAGTTACTATCCAATGAATTCCTTACAATTTAAATAACATTTTGTTAGATTTTGATAAAGAAAAACTCAACATGGGTTTTTTATAATTGAATTGTGATATATAATTTTTGTCTGTAGGTGATCAACATTTTAGATAAAGACTACATTGATATATGTATTGCATATATAATAGAGATTGTCATATTGTTGTTGAGTTGAGAAACTAAAACTTAATGATTAATGATTGTGTATGTATTCTCCTAAGGTTAAAGCTTAGAAGATCACTTTATCAATAGTTGCAAACATGTTAGCTCTGTTAAGACTTAATTTTTGAGTCAATAATAATTAAAAATTTTATAAATTATACTTATTTTGGAAAATTTTGATGTTTTGGCTCTTAATTCATAGTCCATCGAGTTGCTGGGATGCTGTGATTTGCATAGGTTCATATGTCAAAAAAATAATTTTTACACTCTCTTGTTGAGCTACCATTTCAGGTTAAGACTTTAAGCCCTTACTTATCAATCTTAGTTTCTAATTACTTGCCACACTTTATAAAATTTGTATATAAAAATTCCTGATGGGAGTTTTTTTAATTGTTTATATTACTAACTATTTTTATTTAAAGTATGGGGATACCAAGTTCTATAGTGCCCCAATAGTGTTTTTTATTGTGATAAAGTTATCATGGAAGGAATAACATAAGCCATCTATGACCTTTAAGATACCTGGAGACCTCTCCATAGGTGACCCTATTAAGGCACCCATCCAGGGATGACCTTCATGATGATATGGATAAAAAAGATTTGATATTAAGCCTTGTTAGGTTAGTGGTCACTGCCACCTACCATGAGAACCTGTACATGTGTGTGAGAAAGTGAGTATCATCCAAGGTAGTTTTTGAAATATAAAAAAACATGTATAGTATAATATATGCTAGTAATATAAAGTAGCATACTGTTACATAACAGGAGAAATATCCTCTGATTTTGTGGAGGATTCTACACAAGGTAAATTACTATAAAAAAACCAACATAAGATTTTGATGCTGAGGCGGCAACTGATATTGGACTGCTGGCATTACAGTATCCACAAGACACTAGAAAACAAGAACTGTACCATAAGTACTAAGTTCCATATGATCATAGTTTTATTTTAAAAATATTGGAATTTAGACACATTATGCTAGTTTGAATTTTCTTTCAGTTAGCCATGTTTATTTCAATTTCCTTGAGATAGAAGGGATGATACAACTCCAACTTAATCTGGGTAAGCTAAATTTATTGAGGCTTCTCAATTTTAGAGCTTCTACTAACTCCTAAGATGCTGCAGGAAATTTATAATATCAAAATGAATAGAATAAAATAATAAAATAGATTTATTTGTTTGCTCAAATAAGATGAGTTTACAAGTAAAGTTTTAATTTAAATCATAATACTCTAAATTGAGGTTGGCTGAGAGATTGATCAGGATTGCAATCCTGACATTATCTCTTTTTTTAGTACTAGATGGTCCCAACCCAAGGGGGATTCATTGATGTTTATTGAATTACTCCTGGGCTCCTAAGAGCCTGAGGCGAGGGAAGGGGGTGAGAGGAGGCATCAAGAAAGGGAGGGGGTTTGCGCGCCAGAGCCGTGCTGCAGTGACAACTGAGCGGGGGAGGGTTGGCGACATAGTGCGGACCTTCAGGGCCATCTCAAAGTGTACCTGAAAGTGGGTGATCATGTGTGGAAGGGTCCACACCTGCTGGTTAAAGGCAGCACGAAGGAAGGAGTTATGGATGGTCCAGATGGCTGTGGCATAGGCGAGGACATGGAGGGGTCGGTGGCAACCAGGCAGTGTCTGCTCAAACATGAGGTCTTGCACAGGGTGTCCAGACCAGGGCTGAGCATGAAGGAGCGCGCGGGCCTTTGGCCAAAATGCAGTGACACCTGGACAGGTGAAAAAACGATGGAGGTGGGAGTCAATAGGCTCCACACAGCGGGGGCAGCTTTGGTGCTGGAAGGTAGGGCCAGTCCAGTCCCCTGTCCTGTATGAACAGTGGAGCACCCTCCATAAGGTGTTGGACACCTTTGCTGACAGGATGGGGTGACAGACGTCCTTCCACAATTCCTTAAGGTCAAATCTCACGGAGGGAGGAGCTCAAGGAGACTTGGGCGGATGGGAGGACAATCTTGGGGGTTGAGGCGAGTTGTGACAACTTGTCCATTGTGCACAATTGCATGGCGATGGGGGCTGAGGCCAGGGCCTTCCCTTCTGTATGGGAAGGCATGGTGGATCCGCGCGCCTACTCGTTTTAGGGCAAGGAGAGCCTGGATCCAGTAGGGGATGAGGATGGTTTTAGGCGATGGCCTGGGTGGTTTGTGAGCCACTCCCCTAATGAGGTCAGAGATGCTCTAGGAAGACCCAGAGCTGCTGACACTGACTGGCGGAGAGCGGGCGCCCATTGGGGCATGGGGGTCGCGTCCCAGCAGACAATTGGCCATAGGAACTTAAGGAAGATTGTGGTGGCGTGGGATCGCATATCCAGAAGCCCTAGGCCCCCTTCATTGCAGGGTCAGGCAATGGTTGAGAGGGACATTGGTGGATGGTTTGAGCACCAGATCCAACAGCGGAGGAGTACATTGAGCCGCGTATAAAAGGCATCTGTGAATGGGCAGACGTGCGCTAGGAACCAGACCTTGGAGAGGAGGAACACATTGGCCATCAGAGCTTGACCCTGGGGGTGATGTGCCACCAGTTCCAGCTGGCAATCCTGGAGTTAACTGCTGCAAGGAGCAAGTCCTCATTGTCTTTTAGCGCAACTCCTTGTTGGTTGGTGAGAACGCCCAGGTGACGGAAGGTACCGCGCTCAGGTTCAATACCAAATGTTGGGGGGAAGGTGGGGGAGCTGACCTGTACAACTGTTGTCTTGGAGGTGTTGACCATGGCGTTGGACGCCATGGTGTACCTCTCAATGGTCACAGCAGCGAGGGCAACATCCCCAGGGCAGCCAAATGCAATGGCAGTGTCATCTGCAAATGCCATTGTGCGTGTGGGGGCTTTACCTGGGACCAGAATCCCTGTTAGCTTGTCCTGTAAGGAGGCCAAGAGGGGGTCAAGGGTGATGTTAAAAAGGATAGGGCTCAGGGGGTCCCCTTGCTGGAGACCTTGTACAACTGGTACTGCCACTGTAAAACCCATTGGCGCCAGGACTCTGGTGTGGAGCTGGTCATAGAGCGCTGATATCCAGCGCCTAGCTGCGGGTGGGAGATGGAAGCGGGCCAGGGAAGCATCAATATACTTTCAGGCTACCCGATCATATGCTTTCTCCATATTCAAGAGAGCCACAAAGCCATTCACCTTAATAGAGTTAGCAGTCAAAGTCACGTGAAGGTCATTATAGTTGTCCCATAACGACCTCCTCGGAATAAAACTGTGCTGGGATGGGGAGAGGCGAGGTGACACCCATTTGGTGATGCGGTTGGCCAGAAGCTTTGTGAAGAGCTTGTGGTCTGTGTTGATTAACGCTATGGGGCGCCAGTTCGCCAGGTTCTCACGGTCTGACTTCTTGTGAATGAGGGTCGTGATTGAGCCTCTGGAGTCGGAGAGGACCTCGCCATTCACCAAGAGTGCAGCGAAGAGGTCGCGGAGGGTTCTGGCTATCACTGCAGGTTCCAGAAGGTACACCTCAAAGGGTATTCCGTCTGGGCCTGGGGCTTTAAGCCGTGGGGATTTCAGAAGGGTTTCCATCACCTCCTGGATGGAAATAGGCGCCAGTAGAGCCTCATCAGCCCGTGGGTCAATGGGCGGCTCTGGAGCCCGCCACAGGAAGTCTTGGATGTCCGATGGGTCCACCTGGGTGGCATGGAAGAGGCTGGAGTAGAAGCGGTGTAGTTCCTGCGTGATTTCCTCCTTATCTGAAGTGGTTGTAGTGCCAATCTTCAGTGCAGTAATATCCTGCGCTGTTGACCGGGCTTTCTGTTTCTGAAAGAAAAAGCGGGTGGGGCGTTCCCATTGAGCATAGTAACGAGATGTTGTAAAGTTTGCTGCCCGTTCTTCCTGCAGTGTGAGCTCCAAGCGGAGTGCTTCCTGCGCCGCTTCCCAGTCTTCAAACCATCTGGGAGAGGGCGAAGGTTGGCAGTTTTGCTCTAGATGTCTGATTCTGGCTTCCGCCCTTTTGACTCTGGCGCGAGCTGCAGTCATCTGGGCTTTGGCACAGTTGTAAGCAACGCGGGTGATGCCCTCCTTAGTCACCACCCATCTAGCCTTGTGGTCAAGCA
Source organism: Massospora cicadina (assembly GCA_022478985.1). Taxonomy (NCBI): domain Eukaryota; kingdom Fungi; phylum Entomophthoromycota; class Entomophthoromycetes; order Entomophthorales; family Entomophthoraceae; genus Massospora; species Massospora cicadina. The sequence goes on along the minus strand of JAKSZP010018889.1, from coordinate 24,726 downwards.
GGTGGGGTGGGGGGGAGGTGAAAGTATCCCGGATGGTCATAGACAGCTTCTCCTTAGTGAAGGGGTTGTTGAGAAGAGCTGGGGCAACCCTAGGCCAGAACCTACGCGACGGTCTAAGTGTGTTGGTGAGGACAACGGTGAGTGACCTGTGATCACTCAGATGGTTGTCACGAGAGATGGGAGAGGAGACGCGGCTAATTAGCAGGGGGCCAATCAGTGCCATATCTATGCGTGACGCTGACTGAAAAAGCTCCTCCATCATACTAGAACCTAGTCATGCAACCTAGGCCAGACGCGGAGGGTGGAAGCGCATCTATAAAGCCATTCAGGCGAAGGAAATCCTGGAGGCAACTTGATCCAGGGCGTTCCTTTGCTGCAGGGGGTAAGAGTCATGGACGCAACTTATGGTTGTGTTGAAATCTCCTAAGAGGACTGTATTCCGTGGGAGATTGAGTTGGACGAGCTCTTCCAAGAGCTAATTTTGCTCCTGACCTGCATTAGGCAGGTAGATGCTTGCAGCGAAGAAGGAGAAGTCAGGAGTGGTGAGTTTGGCCAGTATGAGGCGGCCACCTAGATATTGTGAAAAAGAATGGGTTTTAACCTGGGGATTCAAAACAATAAGGGCGGCATGGTTTGTCCAGAAGGAGTTGCCTCCAAACTGTTCATCCCATGCAGATTGTTCATGGGGGAGGATATGGGGCTCCTGGACAGCAGCGATGTCAATTTGTGCTGACCTGAAGTTTTGGAGGAGGCGGGCTCTCCGCTTAAAGTCCCGCAACCCATTTGCGTTGATAGATTGCAGGGCCAGGGTGCTGCCATGGGGACTCATAGCTGTTCCCCTCCATGTCCTGGGGGGTTGCCAGCGCTTAAACCTGCTGCTGTGAGGCGGCTAGTTTTGAGTCCTTTAGCTTGACTATTAGCTGCAATCTGTGAGGAGCGTCGAGGGTTCTGAGGGGAAGGAGAGGGTGGGGGGCGGAGGACCCAGTAAGCCAGCCTAGGATGCTGCCCCCGCTCTGTCGCAGGGGAAGGACCTGAGGGTGCTCAATGGTGATCTCCGTGGTGTCCCCATTTGATGAGTCTGAGTCCATATTCACTTCCTCCAACACTGCAAAGGATCCGCGCGAAATGGACTGTGGGGTTGGGGTAGGACTCTTTGAGGTGGCACTTCTACCGCAGGCCGCGGGTTGCCAGTCCATGCTGGTGGGCATAGCTCCATTGGGAGCTGAGGGTTGATGCGATAAATTGCTGGTGGAGGTTGGTGGGGGTGCCGCGGAGCCCTGAGTGGGGTGGCTGACGAGGGGCACCCTGTGGGAGATGCCTTGCACTTGGTGAGAGAGGGAGTTGACTCTTGGAGATTGGAGGGGGTGCCCACTGGAAGGGGGCATGAGCGCGAAGGTATCCCATACCAGCAGTGGGGTTAGCTGTTTCAACTGCTAGGCGTAAGGCCTCAGGGGACAGGTCTTGAACGGGAACCCATTGTGTGGGTTGTGGAATTGCTGCTGCGGCCATGTGGGATCATTTTTGTCCTGGTTTAGGCCCCTGGGTGGTGGCTAAGAGGGCTTGTTTTCGAGCTGTGCAGCCACTATACAAGTGTCCAAGGGCGTTACACCATGAACACCGGGGCGCGCCTGATCAGGGTCGACAAAAAAGATCTCAGGGCATGCCCCAACTACCGCCACACGAGGAATAACCTCAATGTTGCGGGATACAGTGGGGGAGGGGATGAATGACGCCTTAACAGTGTGAGCCCTTTGAGTGGGAGCATAGTAAGAGGGGATGATAAAGTCCACTGAAAGAACAGACCCAAACTCCATTAAACCACGATGGAGTGCCAGTTTAAGAGACTCAGGATCAACAGTCGTTGGTAGGTTGGAAAAAGTAACCCATGAAATTTTCTCCAGGTGAGAGCGTGTGCGGGAGATGCGAAAAGATCCGCATGGAATAATGACCTGGAGGGTGGCAGCATGGTCAGCAAGGGCAGCTTCAGTGAAGCCCACATCGATGTAGTGGCCCTCCACTGATTCATGGATGGTGGTGTTAATTGGGAATGTCTCCGCAATCGCTGCAAAGTATGAGAAGTAATCCTCTGTTTAGAATTCAACAGGGTTATGCTCATAATAAAGGCGAATTGCGTGGGAGAGAATTGAGCGAGGTAGAGCTTTTTGCGCTCTAGTTTTGGCCCATTTCTTCTTAACATCAGCAATAAACGCCACTTCACGGGATCAACTTTGGGTAGCGTTGGTGCCAGAGGTTTTTGCCATGCCCCAGTGGCTCCTTTGGTATGTTTGTGTTTGCTTTGGGCTGCAATTGTGGGTTGAGTGTGAGCTGATGGTTTGGACAAGTTTGTGGAGTTCCCTTGTTGCTGGAATGTTACAGCAGTTGCTGGCGTCATATTAAATTGAGGGGCGGTTTGTTGGGCCTCGCTAAATTGGGGAGGCCCATCCATATTGGAATTAACTACAGCCAATTGGGAGGAGGGCGATGTTTCATCACCATCCCAATCTATTTGGGTAAATTCAGCCCAAGTATTTGCTGTAATTTCGTGGGCAAAACTCATTGGCTGATTGGTGAATTGTTCATTTTCAGCATATGGAGATAAAGTGCCAACTTGAGAAGTGACGATTATGGGGTTTAAATGGGATGGGTGAGATTGGAACTGGTGTGAAGTTCCAAAATCTGAACCATTTAAATCCCCATTGGGAAGAGTAGATTGTCCCAATTTGGTGCTTAGTGAACCAGAATGTGTGGCTAATCCAACCTTACATCTGAGAGTTTGGGGGCCTGGTGATTGTTGGGCCTCGCTAAATTGGGGAGGCCCATCCAGATTGGAATTAACTTCAGCCAATTGGGAGGAGGGCGATGTTTCATCACCATCCCAATCTATTTGGGTAAATTCAGCCCGAGTATTTGCTGTGATTTCGTGGGCAAAACTCATTGGCTGATTAGTGAATTGGTCATTTTCAGCATATGGAGATAAAGTGCCAACTTGAGAGGTGATGATTATGGGGTTTAAATGGGACGGGTGAGATTGGAACTGGTGTGAAGTTCCAAAATCTGAACCATTTATATCCCCATTGGGAAGAGTAGATTGTCCCAATTTGGTGCTTAGTGAACCAGAATGTGCGGCTAATCCAACCTTACATCCAAGGGTTTGGGGGCCAGGTGATTGTTAGGCCTTGCTAAATTGGGGAGGCCTATCCAGATTGGAATTAACTTCAGCCAAATTGGGAGGAGGGCGATGTTTCATCACCATCCCAAATATTTGGGTAAATTCAGCCCGAGTATTTGCTGTGATTTTGTGGGCAAAACTCATTGGCTGATTGGTGTATTGGTCATTTTCAGCATATGTAAAGTGCCAACTTGAGAAGTGCTGATTATGAGGTTTAAATGGGATGGGTGAGATTGAATCTGGTGTGAAGTTCCAAAATCTGAACCATTTAAATCCCCATTGGGAAGATTAGATTGTCCCAATTTGGTACTTAGTGAACCAGAATGTGCTGCTAATCCAACCTTACATCCAAGGGTTTGGGGGCCAGGTGATTGTTGGGCCTCGCTAAATTGGGGAGGCCCATCCAGATTAGAATTAACTCCAGCCAATTGGGAGGAGGGCGATGTTTCATCACCATCCCAATCTATTTGGGTAAATTCAGCCCGAGTATTTGCTGTGATTTCGTGGGCAAAACTCATTGGCTGATTAATGAATTGGTCATTTTCAGCATATGGAGATAAAGTGCCAACTTGAGAAGTGATGATTATGGGGTTTAAATGGGACAGGTGAGATTGGAACTGGTGTGAAGTTCCAAAATCTGAACCATTTAAATCCCCATTGGGAAGAGTAGATTGTCCCAATTTGGTGCTTAGTGAACCAGAATGTACGGCTAATCCAACCTTACATCCGAGGGTTTGGGGGCCAGGTGATTGTTGGGCCTCACTAAATTGGGGAGGCCTATCCAGATTGGAATTAACTTCAGCCAATTGGGAGGAGGGCGATGTTTTATCACCATCCCAATCTATTTGGGTAAATTCAGCCTGAGTATTTGCTGTGATTTCGTGGGCAAAACTCATTGGCTGATTGGTGAATTGGTCATTTTCAGCATATGGAGATAAAGTGCCAACTTGAGAAGTGAGATGCCAATTATGGGAAGTTTAAATGGGAAGAGTAGATTATCCCAATTTGGTGAGATTGGAACTGGTGTGAAGTTCCAAAATCATCCAGAAATCATTCGAATCCTATTTGCATTGGGAAGGCTGATTGGTGAATTGAGCATATGGAGATAAAGTGCCCAATTTGGTGCTTAGTGAACCAAAATGTGCGGCTAATCCAACCTTACATCTGAGGGTTTGGGGGCCAGGTAGCTGGGTATCGCCCCTCATGGAGGGATCCAGAAACATGGCATCAGCAATAATAGATGGGGCTGAATTAGCTGACACAATGGGGGAGGTGAATGCCTGGATGGGCTGAGTTGCATTCAACTGAGCAGACGCCATTAAAACAGCGTGGGTGATGGCCTCCTTGGTTGGAGGGGGCCCAGCGGGTTGGTGGGAGGCAGCGCACATAGAGCTGTTAGGCGTGCAGATTGCAGAAGTGCGATCAGGTGAACTGGCGCTAGTTGAAGTAGCTTCAGGTTGGGGGGTGGTGCCTGCTTTCATGGCTGCTGCTTGAGAGCGGGTGATTCTGGTTGAACCTAAGGTGGGTAACCGAGGGTTGCTTCGTTTGGGGTGGTGCTGGCTCGTTTGGCATAGCCTGCGGGTTCTTTTGCGGGTTTCCCGCCATATTTGCTAATAGTTTTTGTATATCTCTTTAGTGGAGCTAAATTTCAGGCTGAATTGATTTTCAAAAAGTGATGCTTAGCAGAAAGAGATCTATTGTTCCATCCTGACATTATCTCCCTCTTTGAATCTTTTCCTTGTAGAATTCTAAACTCCTTATGCAATACTTCAAGTTAGCTTCTGACCAAAATGTACTTCCTTTAGAATATTCTCCATAAATTTGATAAGGAGATATTTTCCCTCTGAAAATCATATTTTTATTTATTTTCAACCTCATATTCTTCTACATGATCCAAAATTACTGGTAAGGTTATATGCTTATTTTGTTAAAGCAAAGCATGGGCAGGTTATAAAGAGTGATAGTAAAATAAGTAAAGTGTTGTATGCTGTTGATCCTAAAAACATTTGTACTTAATAGTCAGACTTGATGATTTCTTCAGGACCCATTAGGGATCCAATTCTTCTGGAGACTAGCATCTTGGATGGCCATTTGCTAATATACGTGATGTCCAGATACACCAATGATCCTATTTCCAAGTCTGAGGAATTTCTACGTTTTTATTTCCTTGTTTCTTATATTTCTGAATTGTTATGAATAAATTGTCATTGAGATCCAAACATAGACCCTGAATACTTTTTACATAATCTTGGGAAGTTGATAATGCTGTCATAATTGGGGATTGGAATCATCTGTGGTTCATACCCATGGTATTTTAAGAATAAAGTGATCTTGGTTATAGCAATTACCTTTTATAGATGAATTGAGCTACAAGAAGAGTTCTTTCTCAGTTGTCTTATATGAAATTTATAGAGAAGTGGAGTCACTGCTCTATACTTGGTTGACTCTTTCCATTTGGCATCAGTCTGTGTATGGAAAGCAGTTAATAGTTTTAGTCTAATTTTTATTAAGGTCAGAAGTCTTTTACTAAATAAAGACTTTAATTAATACTCTCTACCTGAAGATATATCTGAGAGGATAACAATGGTGATGTTAGATGTTCATAATGAATAAATTACCTTTTTCTTCTTCTGAAGGACCCTTAAAACTTGGCATAAACTTTTCATCCTTGGTTAACCTATCAAAGACTACCCATATTATAGTGTATCCATCACTTAGGGTAGGCCAGTTATGAATCCATAGATATACTTTATCATGGACAACTAGAATAGGCAAAAATCAAAGTTTCCCAAAATTGTTTCTGAGTAGTTACCTTTTTCCTTGAGCATTAAAGGCATGACTGTATGTAGTCTTTTACATCCTATGTCAACCCAAGCTACCAATAATTTTCCTTTATTAATTTAAGCGTTTTCTTTGGACGCTCATGCCCTACAGACGTATCATGAAAGCTCTTGGTTAAATAAAATTTGGGTTTGACCGTCTGAGACCCATAGAGCATGTCGCAGGTATATTGTTAGGTCTTTAATTGCTAATGTATAAGGAAGCCCTGGATTATAATCTCCTTTATTCATTTCTAGGTACCTAGGGTGATTCTTTTTGCTTATTTTACTTTGTATCTTAAAAGATTCATAGCACGTTATATTGCTAAGGATAAGAACATGAATAAATTAAATTCAATCACAGGTATAATGTTGTAATCCAAATATACAGATTTATTTTTACCATTATCATCTCTCTTGCTATGTACATCCTGAAAAAAATCAAGTCATCCTGGTGTTTAGTCAATGGAGAAATTATATTTGGCTAAATCTAAAGCCCATTTTTCTGTCGTTGATTGATTTTAAGGATTTCTTTGAGATATAGAATTTTTTTGTGATTGGTGTTAACAATCACAATATATTTACTGCCTTCAAAATATCCTCTTTAGCGTTCTATTGCCTTAACAATGGCTAAAATTTTTTATCATAAACCCTGTAGTTTCTCAAGCGTTCACCATCTTTTAGGAAAAGAAGGTAAAGGATGGACTCATTTTTACTCCCCCTCTTGAAGTAGGATGGCTCTATAAGCAAAGTTTGATGCTTCAGTCTTCAGGAATTGATATTTTGGATCTGGTCTAATAAAAACCAGATGTGTTATTAATTCTTCTTTTAAAAGATAGAATTAACTTTTGAGCTTTTCTCCTTCCATATAATATTACTGATATGAAGTGAGATCTATTAGAGGAAGCGTAATTGGTGAGAAATTAAGAATAAACATTAAGGAACATACAAGCCCAAGAAAACATGAAACTTTTTTCTTTTTTTTTAAGTTGAGGACAGTCTGTTACTGCAGAGACCTTGTAATGAAAATAGCAAAACGACTTTCTTATTTGTAACCCCAAGAAACTCAATCTCTGAGCAAAAAACTCACATTTTTCAGCTTAGCATATAAATGTACTTTATCAATATCTTTAGAACTTCTTCCACATGTTTTATATGCGTTACAATGACTTTTAAATATACAAGAATGTCATTCAAGTGAACAGATACAATTTTACAGAATTGGGTACAGGACTTCTGTCATTAAAGCTTTATAAGCTTCTGGGGAGTTAAATAGCCCAAAAGCATTACCAAGTAATCATAAAGTCCAAGAGAAGTCCTTACGACTGTCTTACATTCATGTCCCTCTGCAATTCTGACTTGGTTGTATGCATATATCAAGTACAACATTTTAAAAAGATGAGCCCCAGTATATATGTTTGTTAATTATTCAACTGATGGACAGGGTATCTGTTCTTCACTGTGATGAAGTTTAGTTTAGAGTAGTTTAAACAAGTTATGAGTCCTCCATCCCATTTATTGATAAGAAAATTGGAGAGGAGCAAGGCAAGTTTGATATTCTAATGCATAATTTCTAAGTTATCCTTAAAAACTGTTTCAGAATGAATTCTTGTTGGTGGTTTGTAAAAAAACATTCCCTTAATTAGGTATCTTTTCTGGAATTAGGTCAATTTTGTTAATGAAGACCTGGAATAGGATAACTTTTTATAGATCACAACACGATTAACATCTTCAAAATCTTGTAGTTCCATAAGCAAGTTGTTGATCATTTATCATTGGTTGGCATCTTGCTCACCGGAGCATAGCCAAGGGCAAATATTTGAGTCCATCCATCCCTTAATTTTTCTGAGCCTGAAACTATTCCTCCTTGAAAGTCACAAATCTGATATCTCAAATAATGTTGCAACGTGCTTTTTTACGCAGATGAAAATTTAGCACAACTAGAAATTTAGTATGTTCCATTACTAAATTTTTTCTGAATCTGCAATTTCCAATATTAAAATTATTGGGATAATCAGCTACTTGAGCATCCAGAGTTGTATCATCTTCTATCTTGGCTTTTTATAACTTTTATGAAGAAACTTGTCACAGGCGGGGATCCCAGACCCCATCCATTTCATCCTGGAAATGCCCATGCGGCGGCATTTCAGGCGGGCAACCTAACCAAACAGACTTAGGCACAGGCGAGGCGAACCTTTTCTCATCAAATCTCAGAAATGCCCACATGGCAGCGAACGGAGTGATGAGGCCAGACTGTCACTAATACGAGGTCCCCTGTCACAAACCCAAACCCAAAAATATCAGGTAAGCGAGGCGTGACACCTCAAAAGAACTTCATTTTTATTTTAAAAATGATAAAAGACCAAACTGGGGGGGGGACCAAGGCCAAGACTTAGAATTCCAACTTGGAATTTGAGAAGGTCAGGTTCAACTCTTATAAAGTCGCTTCCAAGGAGCCTCTCCAATTCATTCCTTAAGCCTGCTGAGCTTAAGGAATGGTCGAAGTGGCTCAGCCCAGCCCCTCGGAGTCTGACCACCCACTCTACCATACCCAACAATTCTGATTGGTTCAGTTTGAATTAACCAAACAAACCAATCGGAATGTAACATTCAGAAATTCATCCTTTCAGATGATTTCTGTTCGTTACAAAACTCTTTAGTTAATTTGAATATGCCATATTCCATAAAATTAGCCTTGGATCTGGTGTCAAGTAAGTCTCAGATTGTTACAGCCTGGTATTGATTAAATATATATGAGAAGATGCATAAGTTTGAGATGAGATTATATTGTCTCTTTCTTTATTTACTAGTGCCATAGTTGTTTGTCACACTAATCAAATTCTATTGTTGTGGAAGATTAGAGCATAAAAATTAAATGACACTATTCACAGTATAACCACTTCCATCCTAAAATTAGCTGTTCTTTTTCTAAAGGGATAAGTTTTGATCCTCTTCCTTATTTAGACATGGTTCTGTGATAAAAATCCATGTGCTCTTATAACCCTGATGTGAAATTCTTGGTTTGTTTTAAAGTTTCTCGCCAAGCCAAAATCTCTTGGGCAGTTGTTCAAGCTTACGCCATATAAACACAAAACTTCAAAAAATCATTGTAATTATATAATATTTGATGATGAGCCAATAAATACTTATACTGTGGCTCTAGTCTTTCTGGTATCAAGAAGCATGATTTTTTATCAAGGTTTAGTTGTTTCTTTAGAATTGTGAGCTTATTACAGAAGACTCTGAATATATCAGTGCCTTGTTGAAGCTTATATAGATTGCTAGTGAAAATCATATATGTTGTTCCCCAGACAGACCTAAGAAAGAATTTCCTTGCAGAAACGTTTGTAGTTTTGTAACAGATTAGGATTTTTGAGTTTTTCTCAGAAAATCAATGGCAAGGTGGCCAATTAACTTCTTAGCCACATAACTTATCTTTTTTCATCTGATATATAACTCTTCTGGCTTAAACTCTGATTATTCTTGGGATAGTATATATAGTTATCTTAATGTTCATTAATTGTGGGTTGCCTTGATGATACTTAGATTAATACTACATTGTGAAAATGACAGGGAGGGTTGGATCCACTAGGAGTTGATGGAAAAGATTCCTGGGTAGTCACTATTATTAAGCGATTAACAGTGAGGCATAATAAAGACAATTTAACTATATGGTAACTGTTATCAGCATACTGAGTGTATTGACCACAGATCCTCTGCGTTGTCTGAATGGACCAGGCCAGTAAAATTTTAGCATATTGTAAGACGCTGGTCCAGGGATGATTTTAATCCTGATATGATCAGAAAAAAATCATTATTAATCATGTTAGATTGGTGGTCATTGGTACTTCTACCATGAGAACCTGTACAAGGTGTTCAAGAAGTGAGTATTGTCCAAAGTGATTTCTGATTAATTATAAAAATGTATAGCATAATAAATGCTAATAGAATAAAGGATGCATACTGGTAAATATTTAGAGTTATACTCTCTGATCTCATGGAGGATTCTTCACATGGCCTTACTCCTATAATATTTCCCTTATGATTTTTATTGGGAGGTGGCAACTGTTCTCAGAATTTTGGAAGTATATTATTCTCTAAAAAATAGAAAGAGAGATTTATACCAGGACCACTAAGTTACATATGATCATAGTATAAATTAATACTAGAATTAGAAAACTTATGGTAGCTCAAACTCTCTTTTCCACTTGGTGTAACTTTCTGAGAAAGATTACTCAAATTAATAAAACAAATCAAATTTGCCTGTAGCAGTTTTTCTCTGATGTCCTTAGATTCTCCACTGGCTGCTCCAGCATGGGGCAGCGGCAAAACTCCCCCCACAATTTTCCATCCAGCAGGAAAACGCGCTAGGACTGGTTCACCCACTCATTACAAACCTATGGGACAATTCATTCCACCCAAGGACCTAAACGCCCACCTTGCTCATACCCAAGCGGTACCTCACTGCCCCTAGTGCTCCCCCAGAGCAACATGCGCTATGGCCTAAGGGTCATATATGGGAAACTATTCCCATACCATGATTAAGCCATTATTGAAATGGCACAAGCGGTGATGACACCCGCTAGTTATATTGATTTCTGCCCCTACAAGGGGTATTTTGACCTCAGCTTCACCTGCAAAGCTGATGCTGCCACTGCAGCAACTGTGCCCCTGGTATTCCAGAGCACCACTCTCCCCACAACTCAGATTCAGCTCCCAGTGGACACCACTTTAGTGGTTCAGTTTGCTGGCTTACCCACCCACCTCCCCCCTGAAGTGCTCCACCAGGAGCTGATGGATGGTTTGGCAGCCTATGGCTCCAACACCATCTTACAATTTGTGGTCCCAAATGGGGCCAGATGACTCGCTGGGCCTTGAGCATATGCCATGATCAGCCCTGAATTTAATAAAATCGCAGTGTCAATTCCCTCATGCACCATTATTCCCTCAGCGCCTGACCATCTGTTTTGGGCCTGCGTCAAGGGTGGGTGGACGATCTGTCCATCATGTTTCAAGTTAGACCACTCAAAACGCAAGTGCCCCTCCTCAACCACTTCTGGCAGATCGGATGACTCATCCACCAACCTCCAATCTGTTGCCCACCCTGTACAATTTCTAGTATGGGGCACAATCCTACCTCCCTACCCCCAAAGCCTGTTGCTGAAGCTGCACCTGCAGCCACTAATCAGCCTCCTCCTCACCCCAATGCCATAAATAATTCCTCTAATCAAGCATCAGATTGGATCCCAGTTTGATCTCATGCTTCCTCAAATGAATTGAACAAACCTCAACTATACGATGATTCCCCAATCCAATTCAACCAAAACCCATGGGAATTATTGGCTGAAATTGACGAATCAGGTCAGTTCATTGAGGAACTATCTCTGCAAATTGAGCGGTTCATTAATGCAGAATGAGACTCCAGATACCCCCTCAACTTTATACCCCACAGCCAAACGCCAAATTGTTTTGCAGTGATCACCAGCTTGCAGTCAAAGCAGCTGCAACACCAGATTGTTATCCCCTGCGTAAAGCTGTCACTAAATCAGTAGTGATGCTCACAGGATGAATTCCACCTCTTGTTATCCCTGCAACCTTAGCTCCAAAAAATAAAATCACGGTGAACCAGCTATACAAAAATGCAAATGATGCTATCCAGAACGTGGCAAATATAGCACGGAATCCAAAAGCAAAAATAGCCCAAACCAACATTGCCACGTTTGTTAAACCCCCAGATGCCCGCATCAAAGATGAAAAAGCCTTAACTGAATATCTCAGTGCCATTTATCTAACTGTCATTTTCCATGAAATTCCAATTATCAGTGATATCAAACCTTATACCAAAGATGCCCCAACGCCATTACTGTTGGCTGGTGACATGCACTCTACTATGGGAGGAAGAAGCTGCTGCTGAAAAGCTGCTGAAGATGAGCCCCCTGACCCCCCTCCCCTTCCGCCATGGAGGTATAAGCGGCTTCCATTGCCCACCTGGTTGGTCAGTTTTTGAAGCATTTCACTCAATCTGCTCATTAGGGCGTTTTTTTTGAACCAAGTAGTTACATTAGTTTTTTAGTCTAGTTTTAGTTTTTATAATGTCTGTCCCCTGGTCAACTTGCATCAAATAAATAAAACTTATAGTAGCTCAAGATTTATCTCAGCTATCCATGTTTATTTATATTTTGTCTGAAATAAAAGGGATAAGGTAAACAATTTAATTTAGGGAGAGTTAATTGATTATGACTCCTCAATTTTGGAGCTTCCATTAACCCTAAAGACGCTTCAGGAAATCAGCAATATCAAAATGAATATATAAAAATGAAAAAAAAATCAGTAAAATAAATAAATTGACTAAAAGAGACAATCAAGTCAAAATTTCTGAATTATAATGCACTACTTTTATTGTTGACTAATTTAATAATAAGAATTGCAATTGTGAAACCCTATGAGGTCCCAAGGGTATTAACCCATTGTGTGGCTTGCATAGTTAACCAGAGGCTGTCCTGGCATGTGAACCTACTGCAACTTGTCCTGCATTTTTATTTGGTGCTGATTCAACACCATTTGTGTGCACCCTTGAAAAATCCATCAGATGACAGAGACCAGAATGATGTGAACGCCTGCCACATCTTCGCCTATCAAAGCCAACTATACGCCAACAAATTCGAGCACCTAATTCTCCAGAACACCTGGAATCATTTTAACCATGATCTTACCTATTTGGTATTGTTCACGGCATAATTTTTGGATTTTTTTAAATCAGTAAAAATTATTATGGATTAAGGCAACTATCCTTTGGATATGGTGGTTTGCTGTAATGGCAGTGGGACCTTAGAAGTTTCCTTAATTACACTTTATCAAGTCAAATTATTCTTGGTGGTCTTGGTTAACAGCCATTATCAAAGGTGGTCACTCTAAAAACTCCTAACAATAACTATGGACCCTAAAATCTTCTTCATCATTATAATGATTTTTTTGGCGAGGAGCGTAAAGAGTTTTGAGATGTATGTTTTACTTCTGGTGTTTGAAGCCTCTTGCAACTGCCAGGAGACCTCCAGGGAAAACGTCAATGAATTACAGAACCCATAGTTTCCCAACCAGTTTACATTAAGCTTCTCTTTTTTAGCCACCCATCAGAGAAATTACTTGATTGGATGTTGCTTACCTTAACAAACTCTGGTCAGTACCACCTGAATTCCTTGTTTCAAGGGTGTGATATAACAATTAGCAATTGTAAATAAATTCACCTAAAGCTTGGGACTTAGTAGATCCATTATGTTAGTTAGTGTGATCATGTTAGCTCTGAAAAATTAATATATGTAGTCAATGACAACAGGATAACCTTTATACTATGATATGTATATTGGCAAATTTAAGTTAAATTTTGCTTCTCATAACAAAGCCCAGCAAGTTACTGGGATTCTGGGTTTTTAAGGCCCACATATAACTTATCACTATTTCACGTGGCTCTTGCTAGGCTACATTCAAGTCAAGGAAATGATGTTTCCTTCCTCACCTAAAATATAGTTAATAGTCATAAAATAAACCCATCCATGTATACCCAGTCCTCCTTGATAGGAGCTGTCTGTTAATATATAACTAAAACCATATACATCTGAATTTGAAATTTATAGATGGTAAATACCAGAACTCCCCAATGGTGCCTGCGCACTGTGACAGTTTTTGAAGCGTCATGAACCTGAGATAACCAGATCAATGGGATACCTGAAGCCCTCTTCATAATGGACCCTATCAGGTCGTGAGGGTTTTAGCTCATTGATGCAGCCTATGTAGTGACTTGAGGCTAGTGTGGCATGTATGTCAGCTGCATCTTAGCCCAAGTTTTCACTCAGAATTTGGTAAGCATCATTTGTATAAAGCCCTGCAAAGCCTGCCAGCTAGCTGAGGCCATCACAGCATGAACACCTTCCACAACTTGGCCAGTTGGGCATATTTAAGCACTTTAAAATTAGGGGTTTTACTTTTCCATGGAACATAGGAATTGGTTTAATTATGGGCTTACCTTTTGTACTGTTTGCATTATAAATTTTTAGTTTTCATGAACAGCAATTTTTTATGGAATGAGTAAACTCTTCATTAGGATGTTATGGTTTTCTGTAATATCAGAGGGACCTTGAAAGTAATCATTACAAATCCTTTTATAGGACATTGAGAAAATCCTTGCCATTGTCTAATCTAAATTCAATATTCATATCAGCAACAAGAAGCTTTGGAACTATGTAGCAGTCATACTTATTAATCACCTTAAAAATTAGCAACCATTGGGCTTTCTTATATCATATTTTTAAATAAAAAATTACTTTATGTCACTTATATAAAACTTAGGTGTTATGTTTATGTTCATCAATATGACATGGTCACCATAAGTCATAGTCTTCATAGCACGTATATTGCCTATAGCGTTGAGTGCCATTGCCATTTGTTTAACCTGCATCACAAATTCTTATACTTTAATAGATTGTATTAAGTTGCTTGCAGATTTTAAGTCTTCCCTCTCATATATTGCAATGCAATAATCATATATGGTGTTCTATGTGAACTGAGGAAACTAGTTTATACCCTACTAAATTTACACTCTCAATCTTTTTTTCCAAGTTCCTAAGATAGCTATAGATTTACTTTGATAGACTACAAAATTGTTAAAGATATCATCAACATGAGCTTATAATCTTTTCTCATCTTTATTTAGGAGTGATAGAGCTGATAAACTGTCTACAAACTGATCCAATAATTTTCTCAACTTGTTGCTGATTATTTCCAATTTCTGGTTTTTGAGATGATGAAATTTACTGCTAAATTTATTTTTAACTTTATTTTTTGTGTTTATGATGTTAATCACCTTTCTTGTTAGTTAGGTATAATCCTGCAGTTATGTTACTCTCAACAGAGTAACATAGATTAGCTGTTGCTTATGAGCGCAGTCAAATCCATATATTTGACAATTTCATCTGTGCATCCTTGACTTGTATATTGTTATAGTTTAAGCTTTGACCAGAGATTTTGTAGCCTCCTGCAATTTTATACTTTACTCTTGACCCTTATTTTTGACATATGATTACTGATGGATACCTATTTTTTGCTAATCAATTGATGGTTGCAATGTAAGTTTTCCACTTTTTTCACATTAACTACCAATACTTGGATCTATAAACTCTATTCACAAGTATTTCATGTTAAAAAGATATGAATCAGAGAAATCAGGATTATGTAACACAATTTTATAAACTCACCATTCACAACTCTATATAGAGCATCAATATCAGTTCTTATCTTTTATGGTTTACCTATCGTCAGTTTTAAGTGGAATGGCAACCCAAAAGTATTTTCAGGTTACATATTGTGTATTTTCAAATGGACATACCAATTGATCATTATTCTTATAGCTAGAGTAACTATCCATAGCTAAGTATTGAGTTACATGACCACCTTGTATCAGAGCAAATTTGCTCAATTATGTCCATACTATAAAAGAAGAGACATATTGCCCCAGAGAAGTCTAATACACATTTTGTAATTTTTATTTTTGATCATATTTTTCTCCTCATCAGTTATAGTCACTCTATCACTAACTATTGTAAGAAATCTAGAGATTGGTACAGCCTCTTGTTACATCACTTGGATTATGGATAGAAATCTTGTGATTGTCAAATATTTTATTACAAAACTTTGCTCTGCTTTATCATATATCAGCATCTGGAACACCAGTGTTAGCAGCTTTATGTCTTCACAAAAGATACCTATTCAGATTACAAGATAGTTCATCATATAAGTGCAGAGTGCATTGAGAACAATTGTTATTTTGTAACATAATACCAGAAAATACACACTGCATTTGTCAACAATGAATATGCACATGTTTAGAAGTGGCATGTAATGATAATAATTATTTAAACAAGTGTCTCAACTCATGGCGTGAAACGAATATTTTGAAGGTTGTATACACTGTGTCAGAGTTTGTATTGGTAAACAAATAGAGCACCATGTAATGATCAAAATGGCAAATGAGTCAAATACACTCCTCCAAATTGGCTCTCAATGAGTTGATTGTATCGCCTCCTAGTGAATTGGTGAAATCCCCAAATGGGAAGAATCAGTTTTTAGGATTGGGATATGATAAATATTATTGATTGCCCCAGTTCATCAATTTACTATCTAAACGAAACTGAATTTCTTAACCCCAAAGAATCAACCTTGAAGTCCCAGGACAATGAGGTCGCGACTTTCTTAATGTTAAAGGATGACAAAGACTGTTATTCAACCCTTATATTAGATGATAAGGGAAGATCTTGATAAGTGAGTAAGAGGGCATTTTCTATGCCACAGGGCTCCTACTCACCCTATAAATAATGATGAGTCTTAACCCATTGAGGAGTTCTTATTTACATATTCTTTTTAAATTAGTGTAATCTTTTACTTTTAATCATAGTTTCACAACATCAAAGCATACCGTGGTCATGACCCCAGAATGTTGTCTTTAATACCCCTTCTAAAGCAAAAGCGCATAGCCAAAACCTCTTATTTGCTATTTTACCACAAAAAGCCATTCTGAGGTAAGGGAAAATTTTTGAACAAAACTTTTTGAGAATTAAAAGCTCATATATCTCCATTGTATTATTGAAACTGATAGTGGTGTTCACTAAAAGGGGCCCTGAGTTGTTACAATGAAAACGTTGATCACAACATGGAAGACAATTTTAGCAATAAAGACTTACCTCTGATGAGGCGAGGAAGCATCACTAGTTGGATTTATCATTGTAAAACAAAGTAACACCATTGTAACCTGAAAGTTTATTTTTTCAGGATATTTTTGAGTTTACTATGCCCATATGCAATCATAACCAGTGCTACCTTTAGTATGCCGATATTATAGATATTACCAAACAGCTTTAGGATTGGATTAACTTAAAATGGGATAATCCAGTCACTCTTGCACCATGACTGTACCATCTTACATGAGAAGGATTTGCAGCTCATACATCCTAGCTGATAGAAAGTTCACCATAGTGGTAAATTCCTTTCTCCGCTATTTGTAGATCCTGCTATTAATTACTTCCTTTGGCTCATGGGATTATACTTCAGGAGGTGCTTTGGTAACTGGATTTAATGCAAATCAAAATTCCAACATTTTCAAGTTTTATGAGGAAACCTATGCATTTGTACACAACAACCGTGAGGCAACAAGATAATTAACACCACATCAATGATGCCCACAACCATAATGCCCCACTAGACTCAGGGATTAAAAGATACTTGGATAATCAGTTAGCCAACAATTTACAACGTGTTTTAACCAAGTTAAATGAGCATATGAAGCAATCCTCCTATGAGTCCACTGGGAGAATTTAGACTCTAAATTGGCTTTGGTATAATGTTTGCTCCAGATGGAGACCTTAATTGGAGGGTTACAATAATAATACCAAGAACTCTTTTTAGTGACAGGAGCCTAAGGACCTGAAGGTCCTAAAGGGCTTTTGGACCTTCTGGATTAGATGACTTAGAAGGGCCTTGGAGCCCACAAGGGCCTTTGTGCTTGGGGGTTAAATGGTTCAGAAGGGCCTTGGGGTCCCAAAGGGCCATTGGCCTCCCAGATACACTACTTCTCGTTACAAAGATGCTAATGACTCAAGAAAATAGGGAGATTTTAAGGGATGATTGAGGCACTACATAAAAATATGGAAGGTATAAACACAAAGTGTGCAGTGTCATCCAGATCTAAGCCATTTAATCCCAACCTTACCCTAGAAGTACTCTCTTGGGAAATGGATAATTAGAATGCATTTAATAAAGTCACCAAAGCCCGTTCTATTTAATTTAGGGAAGACCTGTTTCAACCTTGTTGCTTGAGTCAGCAGTTGTGAGGCCCAAATGCAGAAACAGAATGCTGAGATTTTGGTTCATAACACATATGAAGCAGGAAGCCAATGTCTCAGCCCTTGGCCCTTGCTGGAATCAGCTACAGGAAAATTTCGAAAAAGTAAGAAGATAAGTTGACCAAAGAACCCCCACAAGTATTAAGAGATGGTACACATTATGCTGGGCCACAGTGTAACGCCAGCCAACAATACTCTTTACATCCCCTACTGCTCTAGTATTTTATCTCTTTTAAGAAAAGGTTCATCTCTGGCCAGAAAAGTATCATTTCATTCCTTAATGCTCATAAAATTGCAATTGAAGAGGCTACTAACAAAAAAATTTGAAACATATCCACCACTGTCTTTATGGTGAATCCAGGGAAATTATGATCTAGACTCTATAAGACTAACAAATCTGGGCGCTGATCAAGGCCTCTCCAATTCTGGAGTTCAGAAGAAAGCTAACCCTTTCAGTCCCCAAAAGTAAGCCTTCGTGTAGACGCTTTAATGTGGGAAAGCCCATCTGACTTCTCTAGCTGAATTTATAATCAGCTTAAACTTTAATGACCACTAATCATATTTCCTTAATTGATGCTATCATTTCTGTTATCTCTGCCCTTGAGTCATGGACTGTTGTTCAATTTCACATTATAGGTCATAGAGGAACTATACATGCATCTGAGATATCAAAAAACTCTGAACAAGATTCCTCTATCCATAGTAAATAAAATCCCTACTTCTCACTGGACCCTAGGTAGACATCAGGTTTATGCTATTAAAGCAAGGAGTAAAATCTACTAACTTACATTTACTGTAATAGAGGACGCCACAATTTTTGAAAAAATATGGCAAAGATGCGCTGAGAAGCAGAAAAAGCCTTGTCAGCATGAAGAAAGAGGCTCTTGATACTGTTGATTTTAGCGTGCCTCTATTTGATCTTACTTCTACAATTACTGTTTCTGAAAACACTGCCTCTCATGATAACCAGGAGAACAAATTAAAGTTTTCTGATATTTACACCTTTGATATTGCTTTTAATTCAGCTGCCAAGTCTCACATGTTCCTCATTTTACCTCCATATTTTAGTATCCTTGAAACAAGGGTTTCTATAAAGGTTTCCAAGACCCATGCTTGAGATTATGGATAATGGGTCCTCATTATTGTTATTTTGTCTAAAATTTGGCAAGAATCTAAATTGCTTCTGGATTTACACTCTATATTGAGTTTGAAACTTCTTGACCCAATGTACAAAATCTATTTCTGCCTACTCTGTGCTCTCCCTCCAGTTTGGTAAACTATCTTTGGTCACCTCAACTGTGGCCCTTTTAGCACTATATATTAGTTACAGTTGGGGCCAAATTTATACATGAATATTGTCAGGGTTCCAGCCCAGTCTGAAAGTTTAATCCGCCCTAATAGCTGGACTTGAACCCAAATTAACCCTTTGCACTCCGCTGTCCCCTCTCAGGGGACATCGTAATTCTAGCATATCACTCAGATGTCCCCTATCAGGGGACATTAATGTTTATTAGTGATTACGGGGAATTAATAAACTTTAATGTCCCCTGAGAGGGGACAGCGGAGTGCAAAGGGTTAATTATCTAATTAATAGCATTATTGGGGATCATCCCCAAAATAAGTTATCAAACCATTCTGATGCCACAGAAAATCTGAATAAGAGAATTAAGTATAGATTTGGCTTTG
Source organism: Massospora cicadina (assembly GCA_022478985.1). NCBI lineage: Eukaryota > Fungi > Entomophthoromycota > Entomophthoromycetes > Entomophthorales > Entomophthoraceae > Massospora > Massospora cicadina. Next base: position 5,164 of record JAKSZP010018889.1, on the reverse strand, counting down.
ATGCACTTTTGTAATTTTCCCTTAAACTGGCACTTGATTCCTTCAGTATTGCACAGAAAAAATAGTCACTTTTATGACTATTGGGCTTAACCCAATAGCCTACGGGTTTCAATATTTACTGGTGATTTATGTTGAGGATAAATCATGTTTATAATTATTTAACTATGTTGCCAGCACTCAATGCCAAGAGTTTTTGCTAAGAGAGGCATTCAATTGCCAATCATCACCTGATAATCTATTTACATCCCGCTTATACTGAATCCTTTCTCTACTCTCACTTTTAGCCTAAAAGTACTTTAAATATTGCAAGCTTTATATTAATAAAAGATTTTCTTTATGTCAACAATCTGTTTTCCATATTTTTGGCCTGCCACTATCATTATAATGAAGAAATAACTAGGATATGCCATTCAAGGGTTTACCACTTAAGTGAAGATTTTTATTATTGTACAACTTTTAACATTTTTCACCTGAAGCTTCAGTTGTTCTAATATTTTTTGGGATGGTTAGATTATATCCCCTTGTCTCATTAATATAGTGCTGTGATTCATTACAATAAAGGGTTTTTATCCTTACTGGGGACTCATGTTCCTTTAGAATTTGAAACTACCAAGAATAAAGAAGGAGAGTATCAAGGCTCAAACCTGCTTACTGAAAATGGACGACAAGATTGATTATAACCAGTACCATATCTGAGGTCCCCTGGTGCAACTTCCACTACATATGGTAAATGAGATATATGGAATGTTTTATTTTTCCAGAGTTGCAATTTAACACCCAAAGTTACAAGTTATTATAAATAAAATGGTTTAGACGAATACTCTTAGGAGCCTTTTGGAGACATGAGGGGTCAACAACCTCTTGGTAAAGGGAATCTTAGAATGTCCCAGAGCTCTTGATCCTGCATATGCTGATCCCATCTAAGTGTTGTTAGCTAATTTAGCAATGACCAAAGTATGGTGGGACCTAGCAAACCAAAAGCTTATATAAAATTATCACCATGTGACAAGATCAATAAAAATCAAGGGTTTAAAGCTTTCACAAATTTTGGGTTTGTGAAATCTACCACGATGGCACTTGCTGAAACACTGGTTAAAAAAGTGTTGACCAATGAGCAAAGAAAGAAAGTTGACGAGATGATTGAGGAGTACGCCAATCTGTTCTCAAAAACCACATATGATTTAGAAAAAAATGGAAGGAGTCATACATAACGTAGAAGTGGGGGATGCTTACCCTCATCCAAGCGCAACCTTATTAGAAGAGTAGAGTAAAAGAGGCTAAAGTTGATACTGAATTGATGCAATATTGGAGTGAGACTGTTAGTACCCTCCTAAAGGCCATGGGCCTCGCTTCTCTTGCTTGTTTTCAAGAGAAAAAGTATAATGAGTCATCAATTTTATCATGGACTAGTAAAAGCTTAACTTGGTAACTAAAAAGAGTAGCTATCCTCTGCCCCGGCATTAAGATTCATTACATCTTCTTGGTGGAGCCTAATATTTCTCATTATGGATCTCGCCAGTGAGTATTGGGAGATAAATCTGGCTCATGAGACTAAGCTAAGTGCGCCTTAATCACCAATGAAGGTGCTGAAATTTAATATGACCACATAATCTAACTTGGTATGTAATAAGCTTTAATTATTAAATAATTAGTTAATTTTTAGTTAAGCTTATAGTTTGAGCTTTATGATAATTGTTAATTTACAGTCTTCTGATCAGCAATATTTACCAATAATATGATTATTTAAAATAAACAAAAGATAAAATTAAATGTCAATTATAAATATAATTAATTAGAAATGGTATTAACAACTTTATTTTGCAAGTTTGATCATGGATTGTGAGCTTTCCGATTTATTTGAGGTACGCTGACCAGGGGACATACAGTACCAATCACAACACTCAAAATGGCAAAACAAACTACTAACCAGGTGGGAAGCAGAAACTGCTTAACCCACCATGGCAGAGGGTGAGGAGGGGTTGGGGGGTTAGTTTTCAGAAAGACCCGCCTCAATCAAGGGGTGTTGGTTGCAGTACCAGATCAGAGCAGAGAGCCAGGGCGTTGGGGCATCTGCATAGTGGGGGCTGAGGTCAGCGTAGTAGGAGTTTTCCACTTCTGCATCAAGATAATGACGGGAAAGTGTCTCAACAAAAGCTGCGAGGAGAACTTCAGCTTCTTTGCGGGCTTCAGGAAGTTGGGTGAAAAGGGAGATACTGTGGCGGGTGATTTTGGCTGAGGGGTTAAATGAAGCAAGTGTTGCGACATTCATAACAGCAATTTCAGCATCATCAAATAATTTTGAGATATCACTGCAGGGAGATTCAGGGAAGTCAGGGGGAAGAAGATGGTGGGCAGGCCATGCTGGAGCTGAGCCACTGACTGGGCCACCGCGGTGCGTAGTTTTGGGCAATGAGGAGAGGCCACCGCAGCTAAGGCGAGCTGGTGGTCACTTTGGAAGGGGGTTGTATTGGGTAGAGGAGCAAAATGGCGAGGGGTAGGGGTTTCATCAAAGTTGGGAAGGAAAAATTCTGCCTGACCATAATCGCCATGGCAGAGAGTTTGACCTGTATGCTTAAAAATAAGGATATTACCTGATTCGTCAGTTTCAGCCAATAGATCCCATGGATTTTGGTTCACTGGAATAGTGGCATTTAAATTTGAGTGGGTAGGATTGGGCGAATGGGCAGCTGCTTGGGTACAAATGTTGGTCCAAGCATTGCTCTGATTGGCTGGCGTAGATTTAGGTGGGAGAGTGAGGATGGAGGTTTTAGGTAGGGCTGATTTTCCATGTGGGCCCACTGAACGAGATTGGAGGGTGGGAGGGGGCAGCAAAGCGCCCCATACTGAACCTCCAGAGGGGGCTCAGAAGCTGCATCAGCAGATTTGGCCTTAGGGCACGCTCTTTTTGCATGGTCGAGGCCAAAGCAGAGGGAACAAATCTGCCTACCATTATTGACCCAAGCCCAAAAGAAATGATCAGGTGCTGCAGCCACACTAGCGCGGGGTGGGATTTGTTGGGCTATGGTAGGGTTGGATTGTGAGCTTTCCTATTTTGAAAAAATTAGATGTAATACTGATTTTATAGTTGATTATTATGACGTTTTAGCATGCTACCTCTATGGATAATCAGGTGGAATAGCTAAGTGTAAAAACACATTTCTAGCAAGATAGTCCAGATAAAAGATCAATGTTATTTACTGTTAGCTAGGCATGCTGAGATAATTAAGATAGCAACATTCATTATTTTACAAATTTCTATAAATAATCTCATCCTATATAATAACCCTTAAGTTTGATAATAAAAAATCTTTAATATTTAAACAATTGAATTTTAAACTGTTTATTTTGTTTGCTTCTAGTTAAAGTGTTACAGGCTTAGTTCACCTTCTCAAATGTCAATTATTCAAGTGAGGTCAAAATCACATGCCTTTAAATTACTAGAGTGAGGTCAAAGTCACTCAGAAAAAAGAACATGTTTGTGCTAACTGTCTCCATAGAATAGCAGTCATCAATCATTTTGCCAGTTAATTGAGCCTTTTCATCTAAAAACCGCGAGGTTTTAACATTTGTGCTCATTACAGGGTGTTCAGAGTTATTTTATAAAAAAACCAGATTATATAAATCCAAAATGGAGCACGCAATTGGCCAGGAGGAAGGATCTCCAACCATCAGTCAGTATATAAAAATCTACATAGAAGCTGGAATGCTGATGGATCCCAATTATCTCTTTTTTAATATTGGAGTAAATGAAATGGCTGTTACTCTTTATAATCTACCTACTGAGTAAATTAAGTTTAGCCTGGACAAAGTGATTAGAATCATGCTGTGGGGATTTAATTTTTTAACCACCAATGATTTGTACCTAAGCCAGTTATTTTTTTATACACAATAAATCAAGAAAGAAGGAAGATAACTGTTGGCATTTGTACTCAAAAATGGCGTAAATTAGCTTATAATTGGACATATAAAACATGCAATCATCATCTGATTGTGTCAAGCATTCCAGAATTGAATGGATCATTGGCAAATGAGCCCTTGACCTTAACTATGCAAGAATTAATAAAGGTGATAAAAAATCGTTATGAGATGAGACTCTGTCTCAATACCAGCAGTTGCCATCTGGACGCCCTTGCACAATGAGAGACCAAATAATCCTGAACCTGATCAGGGAGAAAGGCTGAAGATCGACCAAAACTTGGATGAAAAGCAAAGATCTTGAACAGAGAGGACTTTTCCCCATCCACAACAGAACACCTAGTCACCCTATAAATATTGAAAGCTTTAACAAATAAAGATCACTGTATAATTCTCCTAGTAAATTTATACCTATTTTTATCCTTCATATAGATACAGTAATGAGTATCATATACCAAGATAATGCAAAATACCAGACCCTGAAGAAGAAAAAGTGCTACGCCATTGCCTAACTTCAACCATTCAAAACAGTAAAGCCATCCCAAAAACCATTTACAACGTTTGTCCCTACTGCACTGGACACCCCAATTTTTTTATATTCTGTTTTCTTTCAGAAAGCTGAAACATGGTGCTCATCACAGGGGCACCCTGAGCTGTAACAAGTAAAAACATTGCTCACAAACCATGGAAGAAAATAATAATAATGGATTACCTCCCCCAATGGGGAGAAAAGCATTACTCAATGGGTAATTACTTCACAATCAAGGTACACCTAATTCAACCTGAGATTCTGTACTTATAGGCTACCATTGATTTAATCCTTCCCATGATGAACACCAAATTAGTTATACCTACAAATTGTAAACCTAGCTGATATCATCTAGCAGCTTCTTGATGGGACCTATTCCATTTAACATGCTCTTCATTTGTGAGCAACTGCTGTCACCTTCTTTATGTGAAGACTTTACAAATCAACTGTCTTAGCTAGTAATGAGTTAATTGGTGGAGTGGAGCCCTACTATCATCAGTTTTTCCATTCTGTTATCCAGCATATCTTCAAAGTGGTGGGATTACTTCATGAAAAAATACTACATCAGCTAGGATTAGTACAAAGTTTTAACTCCAACCTGGTTAATTTTTGCAAAACTGCCTCCACCTATGTCCGTGACAAATGGGAAGCTATTTAGGACAATCACTGTCTCATCAGCGATGTCAGAGGCCAAATCACCCACTTGGACTCTGAAATCTC
>JAKSZP010018888.1:0-67450 GCA_022478985.1 Massospora cicadina | reverse complement strand
TCATCCCATGTGCCCAGTGTGACTGCAATTAAAACAACTTACACCATAGGGCCTACGTCTGTGCATAATATAAGTTGGCCCACTTGGGAGGTTATTCCAAAGATGATCAGCATAACCAGACCCACATTGGTAGAATACCTGCTGTCAATAAGCGTATTTAGGGCTGAAGTGGTAGTTGGTCAGTTGTCACTCTGCAGTTATGGGACAGATGTTGGACTGCGGTGAGTAACCTGGTGGAATCTGCAGCGACTGGTTGATTCCCCCCACATGGGTAGGGATGGCTACTGCGACAGTGTGAATCTGCTAATTATTGGGTAAAGGAAAATTACAGCTAAGCGGCGTACAAACTAAACGAGTTTAAGAAGAGGTACATCGTCCTCCAACAATGGAGCTATGACATTGTAAAGCTTGGGATATGGCTTCACCACAGAGGACATTGCGATGCTTACATTAGCTTTGGATAAATTCCTGCCCCAATCAACATATAAGTTTCCACCATAAATCTCTCAGCAAATGTGGTGAGGGTCTCATTTTGCTGAAACCCAATGGTCAAGAACTCGGCTTTACACTGTGACATTTTTGCAGTTCCGCTGAACAACCGCAGCACTGTCTTCTTGACTTCTTGGTATGTAACAGAACTATCTGGAAAGTAACAAACAACTTGGTCAGCACTTCTTACATCCAAGGTGGAGATCAACAGTTTTGCCCTTAGCCAGTCTGAGGCTCCTTCAGTTGCAAACTCAAATTGTCAAAAGAGCCCATGAATATTTCCTTCACAATCAAATGGCGGCAGCTTATCACTGAAAACTTCCTGGAGCAGCTCATCTTGTCTTTTGAGCACAGCGTCCAATGCAAGTTTTAACTCTGCATATGCAATGGCCCCATCATCTAGTACAGATTCCTTATAAAAGCAACCTGGATGTGAAATCGCAGGTGACTGAGTTTTTATTATTTTATAACTGATTAATGGGCCCCATGTAGTGAGCACCACTGTTGAATGTGGCGGAATCCTGAGATATGCCGTAAGGGGTTTTTACATGGTTTTTGGCCCACTGAGCAATAGGACCAATGATATGATGATCATGGCCCTTGGTAACAACAGAATAAACTTAATTTAATAAATATGGGACGCTTGCTCCCACTACAATATTTTATTTAATATAATAAACAAAGCAGATCCTCGCTGTTTCACTCACTCTATCCTCTTAACAACCTCCTTCTTCTAAATCGCCCATCTCGCTTATATACAGTGGCTTAAGATGATACTACTCTCATAGCTTGGACTATTTGGTTCCACTGATTCTCCTCATTTTAGCTTGTTATTCTTTAGTTTTATATCACCTAAATTGTAGGCGATTTAATTCATATTTTTCAAATGTTGACATTGCCCTATTGCCTTATTTAGAGGCGATTCAATAATAAACCCATTATATCCCAATATCGCCTCATCTCAAGGCACTCAAATAATCGAAACTGATATCATTTTGCCGGATTCCTCCCAAACCGCCCTAACTGTCCCAGAATTATTGTCCAGTTATATCGTAATTGTGACAGTTATTGAAGATATCTTCTTCTCTTTCATATTTTATTATATTTGTTTAATAAATGGTGATTGTTATATTGCCCATCCATTGTATCAGTGGATACTAACTCCTGTGCAACCATCCACTGAACTGTATTGTATCCACTGAAAATCAACAGTGGTGTTCAGTACAGGGTCCTGCTAATACAACTTAAGCAGCACGTGTATCTGGTGCCATGTCAAGTTCCAATACCTCTGTTAAGACCTCATGGGTTCATATAGATGTATAGTGTTGCGCCATGGAAACCTCTGTGAGGAATACACTCATTTTATGGTTAGAGCACCTTCTGAATCTGGTGATGCTCCAAAATAAATACAGTTGAATACCTTTTTACAGCACAGAAGTCAGAACAGCACTAAGGTCAATGAGCATCACCTTGAGAAGCTCTGTCATATTAGGGAATGGCTTCTTTGAGGGATACTACCTCTATGATGGAGATACTGTTGAGATATTCATGAGCATGTTTACTAATCAAAAGGATCAAGCTTAGTGTTATGAGTTGTATATGTCCTACCTAGACGTGCCTAACACCTGCCTAATGTGATATCTCAACTTTTATGGCACGTTGGAGTACTTAGTCACCTGCATGCAACCATCATTCTGCCAGCTATTGAGAATTCTAGCTCAACGTAACATATAGATCAGCAACGTGATGCAATATGCATAGAATCAACAAAATGACAGCCATATTTTGCTGGATTATCTAGACCAGATGTTCATGGAGGCTAGGGGTTGATTGACCAAGTTCATACTCACATTGCCAACGCCAAAGGCTATATAGATCAGTTGGTGTCTCAGTTGATCCAGGAGTGTAATGAAGCATGCTGATAATAATAAGACTTTCCTGGAACTCTGGGTGAGTAAATACTCAGAACCTCAGACAGAATACCTCAGGTACAAGCATCCATATTGACAGATGGAAAATGAAGAGGGCAGCCACAAGGACTGACCAGAGATTTTTAAGATAAGAAATTATTGCCACTAAACGTTTAACAGAATTTTCCAACTTTCAAATCAAATCTGGATAACCTTTTAAGGATTTTAATTAGAAACCAAAGTAGTGAGAGGGATAAAAATGGAGTGACAGTGGTACATGTTGGAACCGCTGCCTAAATGCTCACAAAACAGAGAATTGAAACTAAGTTCACTGCTATTAAGAAAATTATATGATTTTTTTTGGCAGATCGTTATTCCTAAAATGTCTTCTGATACTAACTGTTAAAGTTTTGGCCAACATCATATGGTCTGATTAATCATCTGGGATTACAATCGATGTTATAAACACCTAAAGTATGAGGACAATAAACCAGATGGTGATAGTTGTTAATATAAGCTCCCTAAATTTAAGATTAGAGTCTGTATTTTCTTATTAATTTACTTGTACAATAACTTCCTGCACTGATCAACCTAATCACAGTTAAATTGATAACTCAATAAAATGAAAATTATACACTATACCTTTGTCAAAGGTGGAACACGGGATCAGACTCTTCCTTGGGGATGAGTCACCGACCCTGTGGGAGAAAACATGTGAGGCACAGCCTTCAATTTTCCCTCACGCGGTGAACGTAGCCGCCAACAACATGGGCCATGGCTGGATCTATATTGGTTTTGAAACAGCTGATGAAGCCAATGCTGCAGCAAAAATCTGCATGGAAATTGTCCTCCCTGAGGGCAAAAAAATTGTGCGCACCATGTGCACCAGATGGATCAAAGTGAAAACTTTGTTCATCTCCTTTGACTCGCTCCCCACCAACCTTCCTCATAAGGTAATTGAGGAGGAGCTCCGCAAAGGTCTTGTGGCCTACAGAGAAATCCAACAACTTGAGTTACAGCAATTTCGCTTAATGCCTGACCTGTTCACAGGCAAAGCTATCGCTGTAAGCAACCCCTTCCCAGAAGTGGAAGAGGATTTATCCAGAATTTCCCGCGCAGCAGAATTTCAATTTGCAGATGGGGGCCAGTCAGCTACATTCTGAGTTACACTGGAACGTGCACCACCCATTTTCAACCACTGTGGCTCACTGGGCCACAAGGAACATGCATGCCCTGTAAAAGAGGGCTTAATGGAAAACGATTTTTGTGAAGAAGCTATGGATGAAGATAATGAAAACTTCGCCAAAATGACTGATGGCCACCACCTATTCCGCTGGGGTGAAGATGGACTATACTCCATCGTGGACCCAGTTATAAGTAAACATCGTAAAGAAGCACAAAAAGCCCACAAGAGAGCAGCGGCTGAAGTGGCGGCACACGCGGAATCCGCCATTAACCACGGACAAATTCAGAAAGATATTTCAGATATTCACTGAACCAACCAATCAGAACAATATTCCCAGGTCGAAAATTTTCACAGTAACCAGACTGAGCCACAAAGCGTCATCAGTCATGCACATACTGAGGAACAATGCAACCGCAATTTGGGTGAAAATGCGGTGCACAGTGCAACAAAGTTGAACCTCAAAAAATATAAAATCCAACCAACAACCCGCATCAAATCAACATGAGACCTGTGCAGGAAAAGTTGATGCAAATGCAAAAAACTGCAATTCCCTTAAATCATTGGGTCAGATCAAGGGAACCAACAATGGCAGTGAAAGAGTTGGAGTACAGATGTGGAGCATGGCCAAAATGAGCCGCGGTGGGATAGGACTAGAGGGTCCTCCCAACTGCTCCTGAGGCGCCGTGGGAACCTCAGTGCCAATAGGGGCGTTAAATATCGCGGGAGCCAGGGCTCATACGTCCCAAGCCAAAAAGCTGGCATTCCTGCGAAAACCTCTTGTAGACATCTTGGCCATCCAAGAAACCCAATGCCTACAAGGGAAGAAGAATCCTGGTCAACCAGGGTCGCACCATCACAATCAGTATGGACGTCTCACTGTGGGGTGATAGTCCAAAACAGCAAAAAATTTAAAATTACAAATTCATCATCACACTTGCATGGTCAAGTTCTGGTAGCAACAATCACATGCCAAGATTATACAATTTCGTTAGCATGTATCTACGCACCATGCACTGCAACTGCGAGAAAAAAATTTTGAAAAAAATTTCTACTCTCACCCTCCCACTAGATATCATCATGTTAGGCGATTTCAACTGCTGGGATAACCCCAATACAGATAGATGGCCTAATCCCAGGGGATACCCACCTGGACACATTGAATATTGCACAATGAAGGCATCTCTTGGCTTACAGGATGCTCTTCCTCCCAATTCACCAATCCTTCCCCATATGACAAGGCCCAACATACGTGAGGGACTGCTCATATCAATGAGCCATATTGACCACATCCTCATCCCACAATCCCACCACTCAAGAATCTCTAAATTTACAACAAGAAAAGATCAATTTTTGATCACTAATTAGTTATGGTACAGTTAGCGCCAACCCAATCCCACACACAGGTGTCGCCTTGGAGAAAGCTTCACCCAGAAAATATAAGATTGCCTGAGATATCTGACTGGGTTGAAAACAAGGCTAAAAACCCAGAATTCACAGCCCCATTCACTTCAGATCCCATCAGAACATGGGAAAATTTCAAAAAAGATTTAATCAACAAAACCTGACATATTGCATCACGCAAGTACACTGCAGACACAGCTACAATCAAGCGTACCTTGGCAGAACTATACCACCTGGAAATAAATACTCCAAGATCTGGCTATAGCCCTAATTGGGGACGCAAATGGGCAGAAATTTCAGCCCAACTTAACAATCTCATATTTGAACACCAACACAGAATCAAAGTATCAAACAAAGGTAAGTTCATAAAGAAAGACGAAACCTGTTTGACATACTTTTTCCACCAATTCCACTCCTGCGGAAACCAGCCCATGTGCACACAGGTCCGCAAGACCAACGGCACCGTGGCAACTGACCCTGAGGAGGTCAAGGCAGAAGTACACTGCTATTACACCGAATTATATCATAATATGCCAACAGATCCACAAAAAATTAAAGAATATATTCAAACTGACAAGATACAAAGTACACCACCAAATTACAATATACTATCCCTTATCACACGGGAGGAGCTTTGGGAAACAATTCGCGGTGCACCACGTAGGAAATGCCCAGGGCCTGATGGGATACCCTACGAATTTTACAAAAAATATTTTCAACAAATCGCCCCCTCCTATTGGCGTCATTGAACCAGAGCTTGTTGAAAACACGCCTATTACCAGGAAGCCATGAATCCTACGTTATGACCTTGTATAAAAAGGGTGACAAGTTGGACCTGGCCAACTGGCGCCCAATTGCACTCTCCAACACTGACACAAAAATTCTAACAAAAATTCTAGCAGCTAGATTAGGCGCAATTGCATCTGACGCCCTATCACCCAACCAGTATGGGTTTATACCAGGGCGTTCAATCTGGAACAACATACACCCTGTTGCAAACATTTGCTAATCCAAAGCAACTGGTGCTCTGGTCTTCTTGGATCAGGAAAAGGCGTATGACCGTGTTAGCTGGCCATACCTAAAAGAATGTCTACATGCCTTCAAACTCCCACTAAGATATATAAATGGGCGATGCTCCTAACAGAATCTGCAACTATGGCTGTATGCGGCCCTGGGCTCCTAACAAACAAGATTAAACCACACAGAGGGCTCAAACAAGGGGATTCCCTCAGCCCACTGCTATACAATTTCAGCTTTGACCCGCTCCTCCGAGTAACTGACTCACATCTTATGAGGATAACCGCACAAGGACAACCAACAGTCAAGATACTGGCCTTTGCAGATAATTGCGTAGCAGGTATAGCAAACAATGAAGATGCTAACAGCTGGAACACACTCTAGAGGAATACTACAAGGTGAGCAATGCATCGCTTAACAAAAGGAAGACAGAAATCATCCTCTTAGGCAAATACACAAACAATTGGGCCACAACATCAGAACCTCACACCAACACTCGAAGAAAAAACCCAATTATTTTACCCTTTGCAACACCTCCCACCACCACTCCTGTCTGACACCTTGGAATTTGGCTAGAATCAGGGGGATATGCTAATGAGACAATGGAAAGTAACCTGTTACAACGGGTATCCAAACGCGTCGCCTCCCTCAAGGGAAGAACCCCAGGACTAACAGGACGAGTTACAGTTGCTAACTCGCTCATCCTCCCAATACTGTGGTACCAGGCTCATGCGATAGCCTTCTCACCTACCTTTATAACCTCAATTTGCGCGCTTATCCAGGGCTGGCTGTGGCCTGGCTCTCACCCTCCTATACGGATGGAAACACTATTTGGCCCACGCTCAAGCGGAGGCATGGGACTAATAGATTTTGAGAGCCATGCCAATCACATCATAGGTACCTGGATAAAGGAAATCCTTGCTCCAGACCTCCCGCAACAACATTGGTCCAGAGCAGCAAGGACTAACTTTGCACAGGCGCTCAAATTAACCAACCCACATAGTCCACCCAGACTACTTTCATACCTTGCCAAGCACCCTACTGCAACAGGTCCGCATGGAACCTCCCCTCATCTCAAACATATCCTCCAAACTATCCGCCGTATGGGATGGACCATAGAGAACATGGGTACTATACAGGGAAGGGGACCACCCAGCCCCCAATTCAAATTAAGAAACCCAGAAAACCACCCGCAGAGAGAAATGCTCGCAACTACCCAAGCATAGCTAGGATAGAATACCTAGATATGCTGGACATTCCCTATGATCTAACCACACAGAAAGCAATGTGGAAAATAACACAACACCCACTCCTACAACCAAGGATAAGAGCAAACGCCTGGCGCTGTTTGAGAAGGACCTATAGGACGGCGGACTGCTCCAACTCCCTCCACAAAACATGTGCAGTATGTGGAGGGAGGGATCCCTACATCACCGCCTAGAAACATGCCCCCAAACCAAAGCTATATGGCAGGAAGTTGCACGCCTGCTCAAGATTCAAAACGAACAGGAATTCTCAATATCAAAGAGTATCTTCGCGCTCCAGGTCGAGTCACCAATCCCATCTACCCTCCGCTCCCTAATAATACCCATTTCAATGTGGACAATACACACAATTGCATTAGATGTGTTCAGGGGCACGGTCCCAACCATTCATGGGATTATTAACAGATTCCATGTCCACTTACTAGAGCACTTCCAAGCCTGGCTCTATGGATATTTGAGACCATGACAAAAAGCGCTCATAGAATCATGGTTCCCACTCTGGTTCCTCCACACAGACCTTTTCCTTCACACCTGCTCCATAGCAGGGAAAACCCCCTCGGAGTAGTGCACCAACCTCCCATACCTGGCAGTCCCGCTGGCAACAGGGGTAACTTGAGTAACCTGGGGTGCCCAATTTTTATATCTCTTAGTTATTCTCTTAGTTTCACATATATTTGGTAATGTCTGTCCCCTGGTCGGCTTACCTTGGTTAGATAAAAATAAAATTATACACTATAAAAACCTCATATAGTGTAAACTACAATTTTTTTCTAAATTTAGAACTGGGCGTCATAACTAAACTTCACAGGTTATAACACACAGAAGCAAAAATATACTATGTGAAGACAGTAGTTTTTAAACTAAAATCAACACAAACACTAAATTTACATTAATAGTATATCTATTAATCAAGTAAAACTTTGCTGCAGTATCTAGTATTCCATACGGCTCTTGGGCTTGCTTCAATAAACCTTCCTAGTTGTCTCTATACTATTTTACAGGAAAAAAGGTCCCCTGCCCCTCACCTGTCTCCTCAGATATGATCATTCAACCATCATTCTCATTGGTCCTTTAGTATTTACCAAGAAACACTGCAAAATAAGTCATCTAAAAATGATATACAAATTGGGCCAATGAGATGAGGACCATGGCTTAGAGTATTGTCCCTGATAGTAGGACTTCTGCCATACATAGTCAAATTATTTGAAAATAGCCCTAATAATTATAAAATCCTATTACTGCTAAATTTACACTGGCATGGGGGCAACATAACGTGTTTATGCCAGATAGTATAGAGCAATCATCTATTTGAGGCCACAGCGTCAATAGCTGATATGCTTGTAAAGGAAAAAGAGGTGTGCCAGCGGGAATTTTGAGATCTTCAAATTGTTAATTAATACTTTAGACTACTACTTATAATTGAAGAGGCGTCGCAGCATATTAACAACTAGATTGTTTGGATCTGCTTTCTAATTATTAGTGATAATAGAACATTAATCATTATATAAAATTACTATAATGGTTGGTCAAACCATTTATAACATTTCCATCACTTGACTAAACTTCAGTTAACAAAAATGTGAAGGGGACCTAGCTTATTGAGAGCTGGGGCCCATTGGCCTGTAACTATGACATATTGCTTTAAGAATTTGGCATGTACCTGGTTGATGAGGTGACCCTTAACAGGATCCTTCAAAGTTTAGGCATCTGTGGAAGTCTTCTCATTGATCTCATAGGGGCCTTTCCATATGTAACCTAATTTGCTATTCCTCTAACCCCATGATTAACATGATATATAGAACTAATTCTACCACGACAAAGTGGGGTAAGGTCTGCTAGCTCTTGTTATCATGCTCCTAAGATCTTACTTTTTAAGACAAAGTGTTAGAGTAGCTGCGCTTTTTAATTGAATCAAGGGTCTAGTCAGATTTTTTAGGTAGGCTTTAGGACTTATGTTTTCTTGAGTTATTAATGGATACAATATTTAAGGAATGGTTTATCTTTTTATAGATTAATGCAAATGGCAATGCCCTGTAGCCAAGTGAGATGGATTATATAGTCAAATATGAAGGAAGATAAGAAAAGGCTCCTACAGGAAGCCTTTTCCCATAGAAATTTGTATAATTCCTACTAGAGTTCCATTTGCACGCTCCACGGTGCCATTGGTTTTAGGGTGATAAGGCGTGGACAATAAATGCAGATGCCCCTCAAGTTATTAATTTTGTCAATCATCTGTGGATTAAAGTTAGTCCCATTATCCATAAAAAGAAACTAGGGAATCCATGGCAATAAATAATATTTTTCAAGATGAACTTTGCCGTAGTGATGACCCTATATCCCTGATAGCTTTTTCCTCCACCTATTTAGTGAGGTGATTGATGGCCATTATCATATACTTGAACTGTCCAGATGTATCAGCCAAAGGCCCACCACATCAATGGAAAAAGCGTGCTAGGCAAACTTTGAATTGACTAATTGATAAGATGTGGCTTTCTTGTAAGGGCCATCCACTTGACACTTCTTACTGCATTGGATGATCTCATGAAAATCAAAACTAATTGATTTCCAATAGTTGTGTTGTTTTAATAGTTACAACGTTTTTTAAAACCTCCATGCCCGTTGACTTGTGGGCTCCAATAATAATATCAGTTTGTTCCATTATATGAAGTATCCGAAGTTGTTGATCTTTGATGACTTTGTACAACTTATATTCTGCACCACAGTGTTCATCATTATCTTTTCTATAGACCGTTGAACTTCCATTGGTTCATCAGAATTAATCAAGTTATATTATGTTATATAACACCTCTGCCATATCAGCCACTAAGGCTACAGTAGGCAACTGAGACATTCCATCAGTATTTTGTTGCTTTACTTCAGGGCTCTGCTGAATTTTATAATTGTAAACTTGTAACTTAACGCCCATTGGGCCAACCATCTTTAGGATCTTTCAAATTTTGTAACCAGCAAAGAGAGGAATGTTTGGTTACTACACCGAAGTACACCATATATATATAAACCCAAAATTTTTTACATGCATATATGACCGCCAAACAATTGTACTTTATTGCAATATAGTTTTGTTCATGGACGTCTAAAATCTGGCAACAGTAAGCTAATGGGTGCTCAACTTTGCCCTCATTAAGCTTGGATAACACTGCCACAACGGCGGTAAAATAAAGTCCATTTAAATAATAACAGCCTTATCAAAATTAAGGTATTTTTCTCAGTGGTCCTTGGGTTAAGTGCAGCCTGAGTTTATCAAAAGCTAATTGGCAGTTTCCAGTCCACTCAAATGGTACTCCAGTTTTAAGAAGATAAAACAATGGTTCTTCTATCTTACTGAAATTTTTTGACAAACCAGGCGGTAGTACCTATCATTCCCAAAAGCACTTGAACATCACACTTGCTACTTGGCCAAGCTATGCGTTTACTTATTTCAACCTTGGCAGGCTGGGTTCACAAGACATGTTTAATAAATGACAAACCCCAAATATTCCAGCTGTTCTCAGAAGAAATTAAACTTATGCAGCTTAATTTTCAACTCTGCCTTGGCAAGCTGGCGGAAAACCTCTTCTAAGAGCTGTAGGTTTTCGTTAAACGTTCTAGAGAAGACAGAATATGATTAAGATAAACTAGGACGTAGTAAATTTTTAAATTTTCAAGGATGGTATCCATAGACTGCTGAAAAGTCGCAGGAGAGTTGCACAGCTCCTGCAGAATTCTAATAGGTTGATAGAGACCTGGGCGGTTATCATGAAACATTTTTCATGTTCTTCCTTAGGTAGATCTATCTACCAGTAACCAGAAATTAAGTCCATGGCTGAAACATATTGTGCGCCGCCCAACTAGTCTAGTGCATCATCAATCTGAGTAAAGTGTAAGATCTTTTTTAGTAATATTTTTTAGCTTCCAATAATTGATTATTACGCGGTTAGCCCCATCTTTCTTTTTATTGATTAACACTGGAGATGCTCAAGGACTCTTGGAGGGCAACAACATGCCATGTTGCACAAGCTGAGCGATTTCTGCGTTAACAACTTCATCTACTTCCTTTTGATGCTTGATAGGATGAAGGAAAATGGGCGAATAATTACTATTATTAATCTGATGTAGTACATCTGTTCACACCTCAGATAATGATAGACTTTAGAGATTATAGAGCAGTATTAATCAAATAGGGCCAAAGATTGGATTTTTAAATCTGCAGTCACCTGAAAAATATATTTTCAAGGCACCATAGTACACACAATTTAGTTTTCATTTCTCTCAAGCCCAAGTTTAGTCTAGAGCTCAAAATTATGGATATTATATACCTCATCAACAAGTAGGATATTGATAAAAGCAACATTTGTGCTTAATATGAAAATTATTGAGATACAAATTAGCCAAAGTATTTAGATTTTGACATGGTCAGGGGGATAATCCCAGGTGTGGCAACAGATCAAATCTGGAACTCTCATAGAGGCAAAAATTTCACTATAAAATACTTGGAGAATTACTAAACTAATGTCAGTCACCATTACCACTTGGTATCCTGGCAGAATGGTAATATTATAATAGGAATGTAGCAGAATCTCAGTAGATTTAGAAGAAATGTTAGGTATCTTCCACATCCAGGCTCAAATCCGCTGGTAACCTAGGGATACTATACTAATCTTATAAATTGGGCTGTCCTATTCTTGAGAATGAACTGTTGGGCCTTATCCTTTTGATGATAGAATATCGGAAGAGCATGACCAAGGATTTAAAATTGTTCTCTTCAAAATCATCTTTTACTCTATAATCTCACATGAAAGAGGTCCTGATAAGAAAATTGTAATTTGGATTAGGCAACACAATATCAGGAGCGGAGATAACCAGATAGTCAATTTTCAGTTGCAATGAACTCTATGTTCCTTATAAAGTAATAGACTGAAGACCTGTGGTACCATAGATTTTTTATAATTAATATTAGAAGCGAGGCTTAATGCTTCATCAGGTTAGTGGACACAAGATCAATTGATGCCCCACTGTCAATAATTGCATGGACTTCAAGCTTGTTAACAAAAATTATTAAGATAGATTCATTCAGAGAATTAAAGATCCTCTGTATTTATTGTTAAAACCTCCAAGATATCCAGCTGATTTAAAAAAGAATGAATTTTTAAGCCTATCTGAGGGCTGGTTTTACAACAAACTCTTAATTGGGAATTCCATTTGGACCCCAGTTAGTTGGGGGATATCACAGAGGTAATGGGAAGCTTATGTAATATTAATTGCTGAGCATATGGCTTCACTACTATTTGGGCCCCTAACTATGTCTCACCTTTTTTAGGTGCACAGTGGGCACACTGACTCTATCTTCCATAAATAACTGTAAATCCGCTGGACATAAGTTTGCTTTATCATTCTTTGGTCAAACCAAATGTGGGGTTATAGATTTTTTCATATTTAAGATTTTTTGTAAAGAGGCGGAGGTAGAAAATGCCAGTTCTACTCCGCCCTGATTTTCCCATGTTAACCTCTTTCATGGGGGTCCATGAATAGCCTCTAGCCTTAGAACAAACCTTAGAGCAATGTTTGGAATAATGTCCATAATTCTTACATAAATAACAAAGGACCTGATTTATATCAGCTTTCTCAAACCAAGGGCTCTATGGCCGAGTTACTTCCTTAAAGAGGAATATACCATGGTCAGATACTTCACGTGTTTCATGCAGGCTTGAATTTGGCACTATAAAAGTCACAGTGCAATGGAAAAGGTAACTCACTATGTGGGTGATATCAGTTTCTTCATTAAAAACTGGCATGAAAAACTGATATAGCTCTGTATAAGGGTCACAGGCATGGTGAAGAGAAATCTGGGCGTCAAAATCATTAGTGACGTTAGCCTCATACAGCGTCTGCACCTCCAAGCAAAAACGCTCAGCAAACACTTAAATTGGCTCATCTAAATGATATGTTTAAGAACTCCATCTTACAAGTGTCAATATTCCAGCTCCACCAAACTCTTTAATAAGAAGGGCTTTGGCATTAGGGTAGAACATGTAAGCCTTCTTTAGTTTAGGCATGACTAACTCCTGAATCTCATAGTCCAACAAGTTCATTACAATAGCCAATTTAACAGTATCCAGCGTTCTAGCCATTATGATCTCAAAGAGATCCAAAAAATTATGTATGTTTGCATCTTTATTACTTTTGGTATATTCACAGGGTTGACAATTATTTTATTAGAGGAATGGAAAATTGCTTGCAAAGCTAGATTTTCGCTCTCAAGGGACTGTACTTGCTGTTCCAATATTTGAGTTATTGTTCATGACTCAATATGATATTGGACAGTAGACCAATGTGATACTTCATTTATGCTTGCAATTCACCAAGCTCATTTGAATGATATGAATGGCCCTGACAACCATTCATATCAACGTCCAAAGGTTGCGCCACCTTTGGTGGAAGGTACTATCAAGTAAGAATTCTGAGTCATACAGGATAAAATGAATCAGGGAAGCAAAGTGTGGGCCCCTGTAGTGAGCACCAAATGTTAAATATGGAGCAGGGAGTCGTGACTCAACCGCACAGGTTATAACACACAGACTAAAAAGGCACTGTGTGAAGAAAGTAGCTTTTAAACTAAAAAATTGGCATAAACACTTAATTTACAATATATGGGATATTTACTAATAAATTAAGAGTTCATTGCAGTATCTAGTATCCCAGAAGTTCTTGGGCTTGCTTCACTAATTCTCCTAAGTGGCTTTAAACTCTTTTACAGGGAAAAAAGGTCCCCTGTCCCTCACATTCCTCCTCAGATATGCTCATTGAACCTTCATTTTCACTGATGCTTTAGTATTTAACAAGTGGCACTCCAAAATGGGTCAACTGAAATGATGATATCCAAATTGGGCCAGAGAGGCAAGAACTAAGTCTCAGAGTATTGTTCCAGAAAGGAGGCTTTCCGCCACACATAGTCAATTTATTGGCAAATGGCCATAATAATTATAATCCCTAATACTGTTAGTTTTACGCTGGCATGGGGGAGACATAGTGCGATTATGCTGAATGATATAGAGGCAATCATATTTAAGAGTACAGTGTCAATGGCTGATATGTTTGTAAGGGAAAAAGAGATGTACCAGCAGGGATTTGGAGATCCATAAATAGTCGATTAATACTTTAGACCACTACTTATAATTGCAGAGGCGTCACAGCATATTGACAACTAGATTGTTTGGATCTTCTATCTAATAATTATTGATAATAAAACATTAATCATTATATAAAATTAATATAATGGTTTTCAAACTATTCACAATGATATTGATCTGCTATGAAAAATATATTTTTTGGTTTAATAATTGGAGATAAACTATAAGGTTTTATGTTAACCACACTTTTCCTATGACACCTCACCTCACATTGCCACTTAACCAGAAGATCACAATGAAGAACTTATGAGGGACTACAAACTATTAGGCGCACCACTGTAACCCAGCTCAGCCTCATGGACAGTGTTTCATCAACATGATTATTTCAAGATAGAGTTTTCTCTGACGCATCTGAAAATAGCTAAATCATCACTTCTCTCAAGCAAATGTACCATATACCAGGGAATTTTGTACCACTAATTCGTTATTAATATGATTGTAACTCAAATAACATTTAAAAAATAATTTTCTCTTGACCAACAAAGCCCCCAATCTTGGGTCATCAATCAAATATGAACAAATGGGAATGCTAGGCTGAAAATCTTAAGTTTCATTTGTACTTAATTATTTTTGATTCTTAATTGTTAAAATACTTGAAGTAATATATATTTAAAGGCTTAAGAAAAATATATTATTTCTTATATCAAATCTACCTATGATTCAGGTCCAGTCAACTGTTCAATACTTTGCCCCCTTGACTAGATATAAGCGGATGGTATCTTTCCTCCTTGAATATGATGTTAAAGTTATTGCAATCCTCAAAGTATTATTGCTACCTCAGTAGTCTTTCTGCCCATGATAAACATGTCTCCCAGAGTTTCAGTTCTTTCATGCAGCGTGATATGGTCAATTCATGAATCCTGCCTTCAGTTTCTTAGGTCAGTCCACTAGTTATGCTTCAACAGTTATTGAAGGTTCACTTTCCAGGCCAGCCAAAACTCCATTGGAACTCAGCAAACTTGAGTCTGTCCCCTTTAATTTTAAGTTCCTTCCAACAACTTCTTAATGTATTGAACACACTCCACCTTTGAAAGCCTCATTTAATCTTTGTGGCCTCATGGCCTTACAAAAAAAGAAATTTTATTTGGCATCAATTTTCTTCAGATAGCGATATTCTTCCTGACTTTCTTTTTTCACAGCTTCAAGTATTCCCTTCATATAGTCTTATTTCTTCCCTTTTTTCGTGTTGTTTAGCTAATTCAGGTTTAGCTATTAACTCAATATCCAACCATTTAGAAGCCTACATGGCTTTTTCACTTGCATCTAGACCCAGTTTTTCTCCAGTCAATCAATTTGAAGCCAATCAGGCTCACTATATACTCACTCAGTCGCTAGGCCTTGGTGTGCTCCAATAATAGTTCACACCAACTTGCACGTTCCATTTGGGCCTCAAGAAATTATGCTTTAAAGGACCATCATCTATTTTGATCTATTGCACTCTTTGCAAAAGCCTGTTAAATAAGCTTCCCAAAAGGTATATCCCCCAGATGGCTCTACTTGTCGCATGTGTTTGCTTACCACCAGCATATACCCCATGGAGACTGTGTCTAACATGCGCAGAGTGTTAGATTAAGCTTGCTACAAACGTTTTGAGAAAAAGTGTTTCTTTCCCCAGTTTATCCTTGTCTCCAAAGCCTTCTTTCCAATTGTATATTACTTTCTGCGGTTTTCTATCCCAAAGGAACCTCTCTCACCTGGTATAAAGTCCATTATGATGGCCACTTCCCCTGATTTGATGGCCCTTTCTCAGTCGACCAGGACAACGCTCCTGGTACTGAGTCCTCTTAGGTTTAGCTCAACTTTGACAGGATTTTTGACAGTTAGACTTATTAGAGATTTGCATTTCTCTCCCAGTCACTCTTCTACATGATTTTGAATTTATTGCGAGGAAGGCTGACCATGGGACGGACACTTCCAAATTTGACCCAAAAAGAGACAAAAATTAGTAACAGGGAAGGCACCCCAGAGAAGCGATGCTATCTCTTGTTGCCAGCGGGTACGCCACTTATGGGGGGGGAGGGAACGTGTGAAGGAGCCGTAGCCACAATTGAACACGTGTGGAGGAAAGGGTCCAATTTGATGAACCAAACTGGGTACCAGGAGGAGACCAGCTGCTGGCGACGCGATGGGAGGTATCCAAACATCCACGCTTGAAAGTGGTCCACCAAATGAGACCGTAATCTGTGGACAGTTTCTGGGAGGGTGGGGGTGGAGCCTGCGATGGCCTCTAAGATGATCGTGTGGATGGTCCACATGGCGATTGCAACCACCAGAGCATGGAGGGAGAGTGGAAGGGAGGAGGCCATTGATAGAGCAAACATATCTCTTGACAGACTGAAGGATGCGTTTAATCCTGGCCTAGCAGACGTTGAACTTCGCGCCATATCACTTTAGAGGTAGGACACTTCTTCAGGCGGTGGAACAGCGTTCCATACTGGCCACACATGACGCATGATGAGTGTAAAGCAATAGAGCGCTCATCTATATGGTACACCCGCCTCAGGCAGCGCCACACATGGGAACAGATTCGAAGCTGCAACAGAGGATGGTGTGCGTATTTCCAGATAGTTTTTTGGGTCTCAATGGAGTAAGGGATGCCCATCATGTCCAGGTAGTCCACCCTGGATAGGACATGGGGCCGTGTGGGGATCACGACATCTTGGATGGGTAGCCCCTGTACCTCTTGTGTGAACTGAGGAGAGGGGCGGCCTCTCTGGGCTGTGTCTACTAATACAAATTCTCCACCCAGCGCTCCGCATGGAGAGGAGGATTCGTTTGTAGTGGGTTTTAGTCCCGTGAGAACCTGTGGCCGATGGGTGTGAAGCCAGGTATTTCATCAGGGAGTGAGGGTTCGATGGATTGTAGAGGCCCAAGGCGCGGGAGAAGTTGGAGCGGGCTGCATGGGACCAGTGTTTGGAGGGGAGCGTAGGGGTGGTGATGGCCGCAATCCAGGTGCCCAGGATCTTGGCAGAATGGTCTTTGAAGTCAAGCAGGCCCATGCCTCCATGATGATGAGGGACAAATATGACCTCTAGCCGTACTGGTGGAGGGCGGCCTGACCAAAGCCAACCTTGCAGCAGGGCATACAAGGATTTGAAAAAGCTTGGGGAGAAGGGGATGGCGTGGGCTCTAAACCAGACTTTGGAGAGGAGCATAGAGTTGGCTAAAACAATCCTGCCAGTAAAGGAAGTAGGGTGGGCTCTGAGGGAGGCGATGCGCTTCATCACGTTGTCTAGAATACGACTCTCCATTACTGCTGATGCTTACCCACCTGCCTCTACCCACACGCCCAGATGGCGGACTGGCCATATGGTAGGGCGTGGCACGAAGGGGTTCACCAGTGGGGCGGTGTGGTGTGAGCTGGGAGGGCGAGCACATGTGCGAGCAGATGGGCCGGGCTGGGCACTGGTTTCTGGGGCCCAGCAGTTTTGAGACCGACCAAGGAGGATGATTTTGGTTTTGGAAGCGTTCAGTGCAGCGTTACTTACCCAGGAGTACTCCTGAATGAGAGCTTTAAGTGCGCGTGCATCTTTATTATTAGACACCCCAACCACACAGTCATCTGCAAATGCCATCATCTTGACTGGGCTTGGCCTGGCACAATGTCCCCAGTGAGTTGGGCATTCACATTTCGAAGTAGTGGGTCAAGGCTGAAGTTGTATAAGAGTGGGCTAAGGGGGTCCACTTGTCGTAAGCCCCTTTGAGGGCGGAATACTTCCGTTAGGAAGCCAGGGCCACGTACTGCCATTGTTGCAGATTCTGTGAGCAGCATCACCCAGTTGATGAAGCGAGAGGGTAAGAGGAATTGATGGAGGCAGGCCATGAGGTATTCCCAGTTTACTCTATCATAGGCCTTCTGTTGGTTTAAGAATACAAGTGCCCCAGAGGCTGTGGACTGGCATGTGTTAGCCATAGAATACACGTTGTCCCAAATCGACCTTCTGGGTATGAAGCCGAATTGTTCTGGGGAGATGGTGGCAGATGCTACAATCCCTAAACGGTTAGCCATGATTTTTGTTAAAATTTTTGTATCCGTGTTAGTTAAAGAAATGGGGCGCCTGTTGGCTAAGTCTAGCTTGTCCACTTTCTTGAAGAGTGTGATGGTGAAGGCCTCTTGTCCTCCTTGTAGGAGGCGCATTTACAGAAGGCTCTGGTTAAGTGAGGCAAGCAGTAGTGGGGATATATATTGAAGTACTTTTTATAGAAATCATATGGAATGCCATCTGGGCCTGGGCATTTCTGGTTTGGTGCACCGCGGATGGCTGTCCATAATTCATTCAGAGTAATCAAGTTCATTATTTCTGGGTATTTGGAAACTGTGCAGATGTGGGCTCAGTTGAGAA
This sequence comes from Massospora cicadina, assembly GCA_022478985.1. Taxonomy (NCBI): domain Eukaryota; kingdom Fungi; phylum Entomophthoromycota; class Entomophthoromycetes; order Entomophthorales; family Entomophthoraceae; genus Massospora; species Massospora cicadina. The sequence goes on along the minus strand of JAKSZP010018888.1, from coordinate 48,652 downwards.
ATTCGCCACTTTGGCTGGCTGAATTGGATCAGATTGGTATAACTCAGAGTAATACTTTTGTGATTCAATTGCCACTTCAACAGGCATATCCATGATGGAATCATCTGATCTTCGCACCTGTGTGCAGGCCACGCTCTGGCATAGTGCAATTTTTTTAAAAAATATACGCGGTGCACTTGCCGCCCTCTGTAATGCATTTGGCCCTGTACTGTACACAAATCCGATGTTTGTGTTGCCTTTCAAGCGCGTTGAGGTGGGCGGCTGCCTCCACCCACTTCTGGCCCCATGCAGGGCCGTATCCTGTAGCTGGGATGTTGGACTCCAGGTGTGCCAACTCTGCCAGAGCGCGCGAGATGACAGCCGATGTGGCTCATGAGCATCTGAAGGAGAGGTGGCGAGAGTGGCGGATGGTATCCTCTTTGAAGGCTGCCCATGAGGAGATGGGGTCCACGCAAAACAGTGCAACAAACTCTTTTGCCAAAGTTTCTGATTCCACCCAAGTGGAAAATCCTGGCGACGCAAGTTTGGGGGGGCGGAGTTTGCACCAATGTGGGGCCTTAGCCACTGTGACAGGTAGGTGGTTGGATATTGAGACCAGCCGGTGGTAAGAGAATTGGTTTTTGTTGTTTTGAAGTGGGAAATGTGGGGTTGGAATTTCGCCGGCATAAGGATAAGGTCAATGTGGGACATGGACCTTAATTGGCCGTTGTGGACATGGGGGCGCGTCATGTTTTTGAGCAGCGGGGCTCGCCTCAGCAGTGCATCCATTAACCCAAGGGTGGCCTTTAAAACGCGAAGTTCTATGTGACCCTGGGGGGCATGGGAGGGGGAAGGCCAATGGTCCATTGGTGTGTTTAGCCAACAGTTCATGTCGCTGACTACAAAAGGGTCTGGGGGTAATGGGAGGGATTTGACTGACAAGAAAAATTCCTGACATTCTTGTGCACAGGTTGGGGCATAGATGTTGATGATAGCATGTGCCACGTCAGCCCACGAGAAAGTGACAATGAGGACTTGGCCATTGAGGAAGGATTCCGATGATAAAAATTTGAAAAAATTGTTTTTCTGAACTAGCACCCCACAGTACTCTGATCAAAAAAATAGGGATGGGAGGAGCATGGTTTTCCAAGCATCCTCAGAACCTCGTGGACAGTGGGACTCCTGGATAGCCAGGATATCCATGGGTAAATTTTTTTGTAAAAAACTCAGTTTCCTGGCTCAGGATGGCGAGGCCTTAAGTCTGGCGATATTCAACATCCCTAAAGTGAAGGTTTCCCCCATTGCACCTTAGGTGCAAGGGGGTGGGCACCAGGGCCCACTAGCCTCCTCTAGATCCCCATGGGCCTTCACGGCAGCGCAGGTGTTTGCAGCAACACTATTGGTAGTTTTGTTGATTTTTGCAGAAAGGTTTGCGTTGGCTTTTGCCTTCACTTTTTGCTTCCCCGACGTCAGATGAATTTTTTGTGGCGCGGATAAGTTTGGTGCACCAATGAGCAGGGCAAATTTTTTTTCTCAGGTAGGTTGGAAACCAAGTTGGGTTTGACTGGAGCTTGGTTGCAAAGATCAGGTGAAATTGAGTCACCCATCAGATCCTCAGATTGGGCGGCCCAATTGGCATGGGCTTCCCAATCTGATTAGTTGATGGATTCCCGAGTTGCTTCCACTGTGAAGGTTTTGATGTCCTCCTGGCATTAGGAGTGTGGGATAGCGGTGGTGACTTTAGCTGCTTCCTTGGCCGCGACCCTGCGGGCCTGCTTGGCCTTCTTCCACTCTTTCAGGGAAATAGGTTTTACCAGTAGGTAGCAACCTTGTGCTCCCCATAAGAAGGCCTCTTTGGTGCTTGCAGTTGGTTTGTAGTGCGCCTCTCTGCTGGCCATGGCCGCCGAGGGGTGCTCTTGGAATGTGATGCCCTCCTTGATGGGGCATGCATGTGCCTTATGGCTGAACGCATCACAGTGGGTGAAGATGGGGAGCGCGCTGTCCACGGTTACCCAGAAAGGGTGGGTGGTATGCCCTTCAATTTCGATATATGTGGACTGCGGGATAAGGGTTAGGTCCTTTGCAATCTCCTCAGTTGGGGTCATAACTGTGATGGCTTTGCCGGTGCACAGGTGTGGCATCAGCGTAAAGCGTTGCATCTCAAAAGGTTGTATTTCACCATAAACAATGAGATCATCTTTCAGGTGCTGCCCCAAAATGGCACATTTTACCGTAGTAGGCAAAAAGTCAAACGTCAGGAAATTTGGTTGGATTTTGTCCATCTGGTGCATTTAGTTTTTGACAACCCATTGCCCTTTGGTGAGGTCAATCACTATGCCACCGCAGCAGCCTCATCTGCTGCATACTTGTTTTTGAAACCTAGGTCCAGCCAACTGCATGACATGGAGTGAGGTGCGATGTAAACCGCTGTCAGGAAAAAAGTGTGCACATCCTCAAAAATTTTTCTAATAATGCTGTTTGTTGGATATCCAGAAACACCCAAACTCCATATTCCACCAACAAGAGTGGCTGGGAGTGCGGCGTGTTGATGTACTGGTTGCATCGTGTTTGCCAAGCGAGGATTTCTGGGGGAAATAGTGACCGCTGGTTTTTAAAATTTTTTTCTATTCTGCCAGTTTCTCCGGGGCGTTTTCAAACGTTTGAGGCCACGGGCCTACCACCTGCTCCTCTTACCTTACTTGCCCAACTGCTCCCTGAAATGGTCGCAGACTAAACTCCTCTGTGAGATTATCAAACTAGATTCAGACTTGAATTGAATAGGTTGCAAAAGTGATTGCAATGAGAGAGAAAAGTTTTTTTCCACTCTTCTACATGATAAACTCATGTAATCTTACTCTCCTCCCCTTCCCAAAGAGAAGCATTAAGCTCCTATGCTGATGAAGCTTCCAAGAAATTTCACTTTTTGTTGCTTATTCCTTAATTGTAGATGTTTTTATACCTATAATTCTCATTATTTTTTCATTATACTTCTTATTTTTTCTTAAATTTTCCCTTTTTCATGTTTCAGTTTTTCCATTTTTTTCTTTTGAAACGGACAAAGGAACTTAGCATGAACTTAAATCACAAAGCAAACGCCTTGATCCTTGATTATTATATGTCTTCAAACGCTTTCTTCAATATAATGAAAGGGTCTTTCCAAAGTGAGGCAACTTGTGCGCGCAGCCTGCAGTGTGGGTGTCACAGTATAATACTAAGTCACCTTTCTGGAACTTTGACAAAGCAATTCAAGTAGAGTCATTGTAACTCTCTGACTCGTTTTTCAGCTAATCACAATCTGATAAGCCTTGAACTGCAACTTATTTTAAGGTCTTCACCAGTTATTAATATAAATAATAGAGCTACCTGCCTCAGTTGACTTGAGCGCTGAATTTAATAACAGAGGTAGAGTTGGCTGTTTACCATGCAAAAGTCAAAACGGTGAGTGTCCCATGCTGCTATGATGCCCAGTTTTGAATGCAAACACTATAGCTCTAATAAAGGTATCCCATTGTGATGGTGATACAGCTGCTTTTTTTGCGCAATATGATGACTAGGGTGGCATTCAAACGTCCTACCATACCATTAGTCTCAGGGCGGTATAGTTTCAACAGCACTCCTTTGGTGGAAAATTGTCATTCAAACGTTGCACCACATATTCAGTAAATTTGTCCCATTGTCCGTCAGGATCTTCCGAGGACATCTGTGTTTTTAGATTATAAATCCATTATGAACTTAGCAGCCATCAATGCCTTGACATCTCATATTGCTTTTGCCTCCATCTATTTCATCAGATGGTCAATAACAACAATGATGCAAATGTGCTTAAGCTACTCACGGTCAAGGGCTGACAACATCAATTAATACCATATATCAGGCCTAGTCAAGTTTGATTAATTGATACTTTACATCTTACTTCATAGGCTATGCAATTTGACATGAATTCCATTTTTTTTCACATCTTTAATATCGATTCGCATGGAGCCCCTGTAATAAATGGACCAAATTAAATCCAGAATCTTGTCAATCCTCCATGTCTGACGGCCTTGTGGACCAGGTATAAATATCCATCAATTCAGAAAGCTTTGGGAAAATTTTTCTGCCCGTCAGGCTTATGCTTATATAAGGCCCCATCCTGATATTTAGCGTCTACTAGTGCTCACTTTATAGCCTTTTTTACTTCAGGCGGCTCGTCCTCCTACTTCCAATTAATAATTTTTTATTGAGCTCATCAGACAAGTTGCTCAGGATGGCCACAATTGGAAGCTGTGATAGTCCATCCGCGTTTGGTGGGCTACTCTTGATCTTTAAATAATTTTGTAGTTATACATCTGTAATTTCAGAGCCCAGTGGGTAAACGACCTTCAGGTTCCTTTAGGTTGTAAAGCCAGCATAATCTGTCATTTAGCTCTTGCACTAATTCCACTAATCAATCATTAGTCAAGTGGCTAGTTTATAATTTGCCTTCAGGCTAGAACAGACATAACCAAAGTTAGCTTCTAATTGCTTATTTAATATTTGGGCCACTTTTCTGGAGTTGCATAAAAATTGACCAACTCAGTGATGGCTGCATGATGGTGAGTGATGGTCATTTGCAAGTGCTGGAGGTAGGGTGGATGAGCCTGATTAGGTATTGGGAGATGTTCTCTATCCCAATTAATTTGCGTCATATTTGAGCTGCGCACAATTGGTTGTGAGCTAGATACTTTGCCCACAGCACATTTTGTTGTCATTGATGATAGAAAGGATTGCTTCTATTGTCCGCATGCCATTGCCCCATTTTATAACCTCTTAATAGTCTGTGTTCTAGATACTTGAGCTCCTCATGAGAAATGGGTTCATCAGGATAGGTTATAATGGGTATTTCGTTCCAGTTGATCTGGGACACAGTCATCTCGGTGTTCCCATAAAGCCCACTAATTGTTATGAATAATTGATAAAGGTTGGGGTTATTCCCCTGCTCAGTACAGTCATCATATGCCATCCCAGCCATGAGCGCCAATTTTGAATTTTTGGCCTAAGCAGATGGTCTGCTTCTTTATCTGGAATTAAAGTAGAAGTTACAAACGCTTTATTATATGAGGACAATATATCAGATGGTAATAGTTGTTAAGAAATGAGCTCCTTAAAGATATGACTAGAGGTTGTATTCTCCTATTATTTACTTTTACAACGGTTTCCTGACCTGATCTTCTTGATCAAAAGTAAATTCCTGACTTAATAAAACGAAAAAGTATTGTCTGTAAAAAACTTATATATTGCAGACTGCCAAGATATTATTCTTCTAATAGATTGTTTTTACTTGTCTAAAACTAGAGAATTTATAGGGTTTGATGCAAACCACACCTTTTCCCATGACACCTCGCCTCACATCACTACTTAGCCAGTGGATCACGATGATTGAACTTCAGAGGGTCTACAAAATATTAGGCGTCCCATTGTAACCCAGCTCATCTCATGAACAGTATCTCACAGACACAATTAATTCAAGACAGAGTTTCCTCTGATGAATTAAAAAGTAAATAAACCATCACTCCTATTGAGAAACAGTAGCACATACCAAGGAAGTTCATACCACTAATTAGTAATTAATTTTATATTAACTCAATCACACAAAAACTAAATTTGACTTGACCTACAAAGTATCCAGTCCTGGGTCAATAAGTCAAATATGATTAAGTGGAACTGTTAGGCCGCAATACTAAATTTTATTTTTTATTTAAAATATTTTCTAGTCCTTAATCATTAATATGTTTAAAATAAGATATAATAGATTAGATGTAAGCTGCTATTATTATTTCTTATACAAATATACCTGACAATTCAGGTCCAGTCAACCATTTAACACTGACTCAGAACCTACCTGAGCGGCGGATTGGCATCAAATTTGTTAGCAGGAATATTAATTAAAACGTGACAGTGCTTAACACAATGATGATGATGCCTCCAATGGATGGCAGGTTGCGCCCACAGCCATGCCACATATGGCTTGCTCCATTGATTTGAAAAAGTAATGACCACACCTGTACCTGTTGGGGATGGGCTTGTTTGCAAAATTGTTGGGAAAATCTGGTGGTTGGACAATTCCGCACCTGAAACTAATTTGCAGACATTATTTTTTGGCAGAATGTGACATGGCTCCTTGACGGAACTTAAACCTGCAGATACTCCCTCCTGAGGACATGAGCTACCTTCTGCTAGCAATGGCTTCTACCCTCTGCCACCTCCTGGCACTACTTCTAAATTTTACCCACCAACTCTTTAGTGGTAAACATATGTAGAAGAGGTGTTATTCATAGGGGTTACACTAATACCCGCCTCTCATCTACCACATGGGCTAAATCTCCCAGGGTTGAAAGAGATAATGCCGCCAGCTTTCTCCGCTTTTTGTTTGGAATGGAAATCTCTTCCAATCTAGATGCAGAGGTTGCTCTCTAAAGTTTACATTACCCTTCCTTTTTTAGAAATAGGAACATCTCCACATGGAAACTAAGACAAAGCAACATTTTTGTGCACCTTGGTCCTTAATTGCCAATGTGGAGGCAACATTATGGTGAGGATGAGGAGCGTCTGGTGTGCCATTTGGAAGGCTTTAACCAACTTACAGCAAAGGCATTTTCACGTGCACTAGCCCAGCTACTTTTATATGAGTAAAAGCATTTCCATGCCACTAAGCACTGCACCAAGTGAGGCAAGCGATAGGACATTAAAATAACATTTACCCCCGCTTACACCAAGTCTGTAACACCACTAGCTCAGGGTTTACAGTTGGCGTGCCTTCTAAATGGTGATAACTAGGAAGCATGTAAAATGATGCTGTTTCCAATGAGCAAGAAGCGCCAAATAGAAAGAGCCATTACCCATGTCCTCTACTACCTCATTAGGGACTGACTGTTTGCTCATGAGCTTCTATGAGGGCACCTTCTTAGGTAGGTGGCGTGTATTTAATATGTCCAAAGAACCCACTACGAATTTATGAGCAGGAAGCTATTTATTATCAGCAAACCACTTATAATTGCTGATGGCTTTGATCAGTGCTCCTGGAACAAGGTTTGTGTGCTCCAGATCTGCTGCGCATGTTCGGCCGCTGCAGGATCTCCAGGTGAAGGCACAGGCCAGAGGAAAATGAGGGGTTTTACCCCAACGTGAACTCTTATGTGAAAAACTGAAAAGATGCATGGGTGGCATTATTGTAAGCAAATTGAGCAACGGAAGGACATCCGCCCAAGTATACTGCTCAGCAGTGGTGTAACAACGGAGATATTGCTCAAGGATCTGGTTGACCTACTCTGTTTGACCATTCAACGGAGGTGATACGTGATTTAATGGCACAGCTGAATATTCAGAAAAACCAGAAGGCCGCCCAGAAGTGTGCCATAAACTGTGGCCCCCAGTCACTCACAATTTCCTGTGGCAGCCCAAAAATTGAGAAGAGATGCCGCACAAAGAGGTTGGTCGTTTTTTAAAGATAATGGAAAATGAACAGGAGATACACAAAAAAATCTTGGTAAAACAAACTACAATGACCATAATCAAGTTATACCCATTAAGCTATGGAATACAACAATAAAATTAACAGATAATGAGGTCCATGGGTTCTTGGCCTGCTGCAAGGGATGGAGAAGGGCGTTTCACCCAGAGCAATTAATTTCATCCGCACACAGATAAAGCAACAAGCAATCCATGTCAGAACGTCCTTATAAACCCTTGGCCAGTTGTACGTCCGCTTCACCAAGTCAAAGTAATTTTTGTTACTTGGATAACCTACTTCTGGAGGGTCATGGTGAGCCCAGATTACTTCATCTCTGAGTTGATGCAGCACCCACAGTCTTGACTGAAACTGAATCCCCCATCCACCAATTAGCAATGGGACTGCTTATGCATTTGCAGCGCCAGAAAAACAACAGCTCCAGGCCCTCTGTACAGGATTTCTGACCTTCCAACACCCAAGTGACCAGAGGCACATCTGTGGCTAATCCGTGCTAAAATTATGGGAAAAGCAATGGCTAGGAATTGGGTCAGTGTAATTAATGTGTTTAACTCCTGCTCATCTGCCTCCACCAGACTCAACACAGGGTTGCAACTCAAAAAGTCAAGAAGAATATTAAAAACACCAATTTATGAATTTGTATTTAAAATTAATACTAAAGAGTCTAAAACGTCCAGGCTTGACAATATGACAGCTTATGTGGCTTCCAAAATACATAAGGGCCTGATGGTCTGTCCACACAATCACCTCAGGCCGTGTGCCCTAGAGAAGGTATCACCTGTGGGTAAGAGACCATGACACAGCGACCAACTTTTATCATAGATGGCTCAGAAATGTTCAGCTGAAGTGAACTTGCAAAAATATGTGACTGGGTGACCAAACCATCGTGCTCTTACAGTAATACTGCCCCTACAGCTGTGGATGTGGCGTCACATGGTACAATAAATGACTTGGTGGGATCTTCATTCTTGAGAGCGGGTGGCTCCAGAAACATCTCCTTGATGGCGTTAAAAAGCCTTCTGATACTTATACATCCAGTGGAATGTAACATTTTCCAAGTCAGGGGGTGCAGCGGTGGAGAGCTGCATGAAAAGAGGAAAGAATTTTTTAAATTGATAATCAAGATAAGAAGCTCCGCAACTGCTTCTGGATTATAGGAATGGGCTACATAAGTATCGCTTCAAACTTTCTAAGGGCTGGAATAATCATCTTTAAGAACTAAATTATTGAAAAAGATAATATCCTCCTATAAAAACTCACACTTGGAGGGTCTCACATAAATGTCATCCTTGCGCAACGCAGCTAACACTGCCACCAGGTCCTTCTCATGTTTTTTGGGAGTGGGGAATGAACAATGAAATTGTCAATATATGCCACTGCACAGGAGAACTAAAGGTCACCCAAAACATCGTCAATCTTCTGCTGAAATGTGGCTGGAGAGACTTTTAATCAAAAATCATTATGCAGAACTGGAAGATTCCTCTTCTAATACATATTGCCATAAGCAACTCCTGCCCCTAAGCACCCAAATTTGGTTTAATTATTCATTAAATTGAGCTTCAAAAACACCTGGGATTTTACAACCGCCTGGCTAATCATCTGCTTAAACGGAAGGTGGCAGGGAACTGAAAAGTTATGTTATTGATATGCCCATAATCCACACTGGACCGCAAGGTGACATCACACTTCTTAGAAAATGCTATGGGAGAGGCGATTGGTGAGGTCTTCTGAAACACCCACCCTTTCTCGTGCATATTATTCAACCACACCTCCAGGGCCTCGTCTTACTGCTCTATTAAGGATTAGGGGACAGTAGATGTTGATTACATTCACTGTCATGCGGAAGGATAGATCATAATCTGAGTGGGCAAAAAGTCAGTTGGCTTAATACATGTCAAGAACTATCCTGGAGCTGGGCCAAGCTAAGGGAAATCCTCCAGTAGCGCCGTGAAGGGTGGAGTTGAATCAATTAACCCCCCACCCACACGAGAGAAAGTACTGATCAGCGGAATCTCGCCCCTCATGTGGGAATCTTTGAGTTTTGAAAGCCCCAAGGGGCTCCTAGTGTTGGCAACTATTGTGGGATGAAGGCCTAGGGTACTGTAACCCACCTCACAAGGCTGCGCGAATCTAAAACCACTTAAAATGTGGGCCTGATCGCGATTTGGAGTAGCTCACGCTACCCCCTAAACTGGCATATGCCGCCCTGTTTAAGTATTGGGTAGCTCGTCTGCACCAGCAAGGACAGGCAATATGCCTCTCATCCCCCTTGCGGAGGACAAGACCTGATGACCCCCAGGTTTAAGGCCCCTGAGTGGGGAGAAGCTTAAGTTTTCACCCTTTGTCACCTGCATCCTGTTAACTGATATAATGCTTTTAGGCCCCTTTCTGTCCAGGAAGCCTTGGAGTCCTTTTAGATCAACCCTAACTTTCTTTCATGATCCATTTTGCTACCAGCCGGCTTATGCTGACCAAGCCAGTAGCTAGCCAAGCTTCAGGCCAACTCAAAAAACCACGGCGTTTATTGTAGGCAGGTGCACCAAAGCGCAGCCAACCGGGATTGCCCCTCCCTTGTCCTGGGGTCTGCACCCGCGCAACCCCAGCTCGTGGGGAGGCCATTTGATAGGCACACTTCCTGACTTGTGCCCCCTTCCTGCCCATATTCTCCCCTCAGGGAGTGGTAGACACCCGCAAGAACAGGTAGGCACAGTCATTACTACAATCCCGCACTTCTTTCAGGCCACTACAGGACCCGACCAATGTGCCTCTCTGGGTTCTGGTGTTAGCTGCTTACCCATGTTTCCACAGGCTTTCCCAGGTTGTGCCACGCGGAGGCCCCAGCTTACCATAATTAGCCCACTCTCATGTGGGAATCTCATTGACAAAGTGTTGGGCTTCAGGTTAATACAATCTGTTGCAGCAATACTTATAACCCCCAAGATAATGGGAAATAACAAATCTGGTACCGCAGTAAAATGATCTCAGAAGCTAAACCCATGTACCAAAAATGGACCTGGACGCCGCACCAGATAGCAATTCATCAAAGATGGCAACGCACTAAAAATGAGGACCTTAAGTACAAATTTAGAACTAACCCCTGAGCAACCTGCATGTTCATAAGGTTCTCAGAGGCTCGTGTGTCAACCAGAGCCTCAACAGAGGCCATGTGAGTGCCTAACTGGATCTTGAACTGTAATAAAAAGTAAGCCTGATCTTGTTTCTTTTCCCAGGTGAAAGAGACTTGGGAGGAAAGCAGTGTCCGCTGAACCATTCCCTGGTCCATCTTTAGGAGCACCAGTAATGTCCGACACCATCTGAAAAAAGCCAGACTCAATTTCTTATGCCAGGAATTACTGTGACACCAGCAGATTCACATACACCTACTCCTCTAAACCAACAGCGTTGACTATGAGTTACCATCATTGGAACACTCAATAATGAGTTGAATGAGCATATAAGCAACCTTAGGAGCAAACAACATGCCCACAATTGCAATCTGTTCATGCATGCCACCTTAAGGGAAAGGGGAGATCTGGGTCCTTCTCCACTTGACCCATAATAGGCCCTTTTGGTGTTAGAGCTAAGGAAGATGTTTAAACCCCAGCATAAATGCCACGATCCTCTGAATGGCCAGCCTTAGGCAAAACCATACTAGCTGACAAGTGAACTCTCTGTTTGCATAACTGAACCAGCACAACACCCCACCCATAGGACAGGATGAAGAAGGCTAAAAATGTCTGTTGCTCCTTTATGCCATGGATAATGCTGATAATAATACTGGACTGGTACTCTATGTGAGTGAACACCCAGAACCCCAGCCAGAATACCTCAGTGTAACAGTAAAGTTTGTCTTGATTGTTGCATATTGGCTCGAATTCAGATTTTCTGAATCTGAGCTGTTTCGTTTATAAAAAAATTTTGGTTTTGCCATTTTGGGCGTTGGGTTGTGCCTCACTTGAGTCATAGATTAGGCTTGTGCAAGTCTAATCAATAGCTAGGGTGAGGCCCCCAAAGTACTGCCTTTATAAGGCGCGCCTGGCCATTCTGAAGTTCACTTCGGAATTTTCACCTTAGCATGTCCCTTTCCTGGGGAGCATTGTAAGTTGCTCCCCAGATGAGCTCTGGTCAGTAGGTCATTTTATTATCTGAAATAAAATAAAGGTTGTTTCAGGGTTTGCATACCTCTCTTACCTGTTGGTCTTTTCCCTCGTTGAGGAGTTTTTTGTGTAGGTTGGTTTTGGACCAATTACCCCAGAGGATTTGGCATAATCAACCAATAGCAGGTGAATGTTTGGTACTGTCAGTGCCCCAAACCTCTCCCTAATCGGTTAAAATGCTTTGGTTGACTGTCAGTGCACTGAAGTATTGTTCAATTATATGGCAGTTGGAACTGGGGTTTTTCCATCCATTACATTATTCTGAAGACATTGTGCACTGCACGCTGCCATCCCCAGTTTGGTCTGACCTCAGTGGTCACTTGGTCCCAGTTGTTGAGGAACCAGCACCGGTGGGACCCAGTGACTGATGGCCAACCCTGGATCTGAAGTGACCATCAGTTTAATTTCCCAGTGGGCCCTCCTGCCCACTAAGAATTCGGCGGCACTGAGGGTCCTGCTCCAGCAGGGCTCCCTCACCTGTGGATGGTACACCCAGAAAGGGGTCAAATGTCCCACCACACTGCAATGTACACCACTCTTGCATTTCCTTGGTGAAAGCACTTTCTAGTTGGGATGGGAATACCATTGCAATGGGAGCTTGGGAGGGGGCGTGACACAGCCATGTGCTGGGCATGCATCCTCGTGCCAGGTGGGCTGATTCTGACAGCCCAATACCAATTTGCTCTCACCATTTTTTTCCTTGAGGGGCCTGGAGTTTATCTGGGCTAATTTTCCTGGGGCTTGAGGCAACTTGCCCCAGGAAGCCCTTATTGTGGCAGCCTTCCGCTGTGGGGCCCCTCTTTAGGGAGGGGCCTTTCTCTAGCAGAGGGTGATGTAATACTCAAGTTTATCTCAATCATTGCATATCGGCTCAAATTAAAATTTTCTGAATCTGAGCTGATTTGTTTATAGAAGATTTTTGGTTTGGCCGTTTTGGGCGTTGGGTTGTCCCTCACCCAAGTCATAGATTAGGCTTGTAAAAGCCTAATCAATAGCTCAGGTGAGGCCCCCAAAGCATTGCCTTTATAAGGCGCACCTGGCCATTCTGAAGTTCACTTCAAATTTTCACCCTAGCAGGTCCCTTTCCTGGGAGCATTGTCAGTTGATCCCCAGATGAGCTCTGGTTGGCGGGTCATTTTATTATCTGAAACAAAATAAAGGTTGTTTCAGGGTTCGCATACCTCACTTACCCATTAGTCTTATCCCTCATCAAGGAGTTTTTTTGTGTAGGTTGGTTTTGGACAAATCCCCCAGAGGATTTGGCATAACCAACCAATAGTAGGTGAATGTTTGGATGTTTGTCAGTGCCCCAAACCTCTCCCTACTCAGTTAGGATGCTTTGGTTGACTATTGGTGCACCAAAGTATTGTTCAACTATTTGGCGTTCAGAACTGGGGTTTTTCCGTCCGTTATACTCATGTACAGCCATTAATATTGACAGATAAAAATAAAGAGGGCAGCCATGAGAACAAATTAGGGATCTACAAATTAAAAATCATTGACACTAAGTGTTCAACTATTCCATCTAATTTACAAATAAATTTTGATAACTTTTTAATAGTCTAATGGAAGACAAAAAAGTGGGAAAAGAGAGAAAAATGAGCAACAGTGGCACCTGCTGGGGACCGCTGCCTAAATACTCACAAAATGGGGAACTGAAACTGAGCAACTGCCATCAAGAACATTTCATGATTCAGTTTTAGTGGATGGTCACACCAAAATGTCTTCTGGTACAAATCTAGATCTGATCTGACCGGGCGGATTAGCATCTAATTCATTAGTAAGCATATTGATTCTGCTGCAACTGCGCTTGGAATGAAGATGATGCCTCCAGAAGATGGCAGGTTGCGCCCATGGCCAGACAACTTATGGTCAGCTCAATTTGGGTCAGAAAAATATCAAAAACGCCATAACTGTTGAAGATGGGCTCATTTGTAGAATCATTAAGAAAACCAGGCGGTTGGGCAATTTTGCACCCTAAATAAAACTTGTGGCCATTATTAATGGTGGAATACAACTTGACCTCCTTGGAAGAATTTAATTCTGTGGATACTCCCTCCTGGGGACACGCGCCTCCTTCCTTCCACTGGCAATGGCTTCTACCCTCCGCCATCTCATGACAGCTTTTAAATTTTACCCAGAAACGCTTTGATGGTAAACATGGGTGGAAGAGGCGCAGTTTGCAGAGAATATGCCATTACCCACCTCTCATCTACCACATGGGCTAAATCGCCCAGGATTGCAAGAGGGATGGCTGCCAGCTTTAGCCCCTTTTTTGTATAAAACGTGCATTTCTTCTAATCTAGATGAAGGGGTTGTTCCCCAAGGATTAAAGGGACTTCCACGGGGCATGAAGGAACTGTTGAACTGTCAAGGCCTTACTTTGGAATGGATTGAGAATGTTACCACATTGAGGGGAAATACCAAGTGGTTTATGCATGAAGTGAACACCTGAGTGTTGGGAATCATTACCGCGGTAGTGTGCATTAGGGACCATGTCACTGCCTTGGACGGCGGGTCACCAACCGATCCAACTTATTAATATTGACCTCAGCCAGTTCCATATGAATGGAGTAATCAACAAGCCGGCAAAACCCCAAGTACCTCATTTCTCAGGTTGGCTGAATATGGACAACAATTAGATCGGTTAGCTCAAGTAGAGGGCCCTAGTAGTGACATCAGGGATGGCATGTAACCCTCCCTTTTGTCAAGTCAATGGAATACGCCAATCTTAGATTCAGCTTGGAGAATTTGTGGCAATCTAAGAAGAGTTGTTCTGAAATGATTGTCCCTTGTGAACCAACTAGATAATGCATCCTGTCAGTCTCACAAAATGGACTTTAGAATTCCTGATCGTAGGGAACATTAAATAATGTAGTCAAAAAGATGCAGTTCCTTGAGTGAAAACTGGCTGTAGAAAATGAATACTGTTGCGATCTGCAGCAGGAAATTGAAAAAATCAAACAAGACGTCAAAGAAGGCCATTGTCATTGAAATTTAGCCAAGGCGGAAAAAAATCAATGAAGAACTTTTTGCTGACTGGGTCAGCGAGGGAAGCCAGGTCAGCACAGCATCAACTTTGGAGACAAATACTACAGTTCTACTAAGCGAACTCCCTCCAGTAGTCACTGTAATTCTGACTGAAAAGCCCACTATCCACCAGAAGGCTGTGGCAGAATTGAGTTCTACCCCACGACCTATAAATACTTTCTATATGGGTGCAACAAAATCCAGATATGAGATAACTCAGTTTTCCCCCAGTGCATGCAGCTCAAAGTGAGACGATATCATACATGTGGATAAGCTGCCCCTGTCTAATTAAGATGGTAATATGCATGGATTGGTGCTTTGAGTTTGCCATTTAAGAATCTTTGGACCACATAAGGCAAAGCTATTGATATCCACTTTAGATGTTATACATGCTGACCAGGTCACTTGCTATATAAAGTAAAGTTCAGTCACTTACCATAAAGTCAAAGAAAAAGTGTTATGTCTGTTTGGGGAGGTCAAAAAGATGCCAATAAAAAGCCGGTTTTTTGATGGATGGACTATAACAGAACAAAACAATACAGATTTTGCTGATTGTTTGACTTTGGAAGCACATGTTTTGCTAGGAGCAGGAACATTATCTGAATCTGACATCATAATCGCAATGAATGCAGCAGTTAAGCCCTTCCATAAGCTTTTCAATGAGATGACCCTTGTTTTGCAAGGGGATATCCCTTTAATCAAAATTGTCAAATATTATGAAAAAGTTGGCCACGACGATCAGCCCACACAACGTGGACCAGAAGCCACCAATGGCTGTTGCTGGATTTTCTTTGTTTAGCGGCCTGCCACAGCTGACTTATAATCTGCCATCCAACCCACAGCTGTCCTATAATTACTTTGGAATACCCACAGCCTCCCTAAAAGTCTCTACCCAGCCATCAGTTGCCCTATAATCCTTCGCCCAATGCTTTAGGTTGGTTTTATTGATGACACTCAGAGATGGGAAACGTTTGGAATGACATGTTATGAATTTAGACAACGAGGACACTATGTGGTAAGATTCCTCACCAAGCAGCACATCCGTGCTGTTCAGCTGAATCCATATTAGTAGGGAAAAGACAAGTCGGAGTAAAGATGGGACCCCCTACTTCTTCTGCCATGACTTTCTTTATCCCTAGATGAGCCTAAAAAAGCTGCTCTACGTCGTATTTTGCGACCCCATCAATGTATTGTAATATCAGCAAACCACTGGTGACATACATGTGCGACTGGCTCACAAGCTAAGGGAGATGAAGTAGAGATCTTCCAGAAATCCAAAAATTCCATGACTGCCAAGTATTGGAGCAAAATTCAGTGGATAAACCCCAACCCTCTTCATATGTGGCATCATTGGAAGGAGTAAATATAGCCATCTATATAGAGATAGTCTTTAAAGAATACCCCTAGAACAGGGCTGGCATTCTGCATTTCCTTCACAAAAAAGAATCCTTAGGTGTACACATAATAAACATTTGAGGTTCTTCTTATTCTAAACGTACTTTTTCTAATATTTTTGTGGAAAAAACCAAATTCATGCAATCATAGACACTTGCGCACCTATCAACATAGTGTCAATGAAGTTAATGACCAAGTTGCTGGTGAAGACCGATGTGGAGCACTGGTAATATATGGAATGGCTGAGGAAGAATGCACCATGTTAGAGGGGGCGTATAATGCACTGATCCTTTGATTTGAGTCAATCACTGTCTCTGTGACAGCAATTGTGTTGCCAAATCACAACTATGACATGATGATTGGAGCAACGTTCATGAGCAGCTTTAATGCAGTGGTTGACATGGTGGAAGAGTCCTTCGAGATTTTTGGGCAATGGACCAAAAGTTTACTTTACCTCAGGCAGGGTGCCAAAGGCTTAAGTATGCATTAGGCAAACTAACATCGCATGCTGTGCCAGTGTAATTCACATACACTATAAGTGATTTAAATGGCGGATTAATGCCCTTTTTCAACCAGATATACAAGAACAGAGGGATAATAATATTGTTGCAAGTGCTTTTATGATACTATCTGGCCATCAAGCTATATTAGGGATGGATCTGGAGATAGAGATACTGGAGGTATTGTTTGAAGAGGTTTTTGGACTTATCAACAATCATGTCTCAAATTCCCATTTGGCTAAGGCATCCTACTATCTGGGTTTGGGAAATCATAAACTACTGGTAAACATGCATAAAGAGACTCTGATGGCTTAGAGACACCATTGGGTGAAAATCTACACTTAATCATCATTGATGAGGTCCTCTGCCTTTAAAATTTGGCTTGCTGGAAGAGCTTGGCCTTCCACTAGAACTCAGGCTGGCATAATGGCAGTGGTTCCAAGATAAACTTTGACAGGTGTTGTAATATTGGCAGAATCATTCAAGATACACCGTAAGGGTTTTTAAACAAGGTCAACCCACTGAGCAATTATAATGATGATATGAAGATTATCAGTCCCTCAGAACACAATTAAAACAAAAAATATAATAAGAGGGAGAAATTCCCCTAAAAATACTTTTTTATTGTAAATAAGCTGAGCGGATCCTTCCTAGTCCGCTTACTTTCTCTACTAAAACAACCTACCTCTCTCAATCACCCATCTCGCTTATATACAGCAGCTTTGGATGATACCGCTCTCATAGCTTGGACTATTATATTCCGCTGATTCTCCTCAAATTCAGCTTGTTATTCTTTTAGCTCTCTATCACCCTAATTGTAGCCAATTTAATTTATATTCATTAAATGTTGACATCACCTTATCACCTTATTGCCTTATTTAGCGGCAATACAATAAAAAACTCATTATATCCCAATATTGCCTAATCTTGAGGCGCTTGAATGATTGAAATTAATGTCATGTAAGGCGGATCCTTTCCAATACGCCCAAGAAATTCCCAGCTTATAATCCAGTCATATCAGAATCGTGACAACAGGGTTATTATTAGCCAAAAAGAATTAAGCAATGAGACTATTAAAAAATTATCAAGAGATCGCATCCAGTGGCCATGACTTTTGATGCGCTTGTGTTATTTTCCTCTGATTGAATACTGTAGACCAAGCTCCCATCTGGTCCTGAATGATCCACTAATTGTTAACCGCAAAGGAGGTAGTTTCTGAAGAGATATTGAAGCTTCTGGAGCAGGGAACACACACACACACACACACACACACACACACACACACACACACACACACACACACACACACACACACACACACACACACACACACACACACACACACACATTCTAGAGATATCCAAGAGTACCTGGCTTTACCTGTGTAAGTCCAGGTGAACGCCCACTGTGTGTGGATCAGGAAATCTTCCCATTTCCAAATAAAAAGGGTCCAAAGAGGGTGGCTGTACCCCTCGTCACCCAGGGTGACCTCGCCCATGTGGTAGACAAGTGATAGAACAGCCCTCCCTCTTCAGATTCCTCCACCAGTACCCTCGCCCACCTCACCCAAACTTGTCCACTGGATTAAGGAAATCTGCGATGAGATCACCAAATCAAAGTTGAAGGGTCTAAAACTGATGGTATTAAAGCCTGATGATCAGAAACAACCTAGTCAGAAAGGGAAAAATATCAAATTATTGACCAGAATTGCCAGAGATTTTAACTCAGCCAGCAGTACAATTGCTGACACTAACCACCTCTCGAAATCATTGGGTATTATCCCTGATGTGCAGATGGCATCTTTGGAAACCATTGCAGACAGCTTGAAACCCCTATCCAATAAATCAGGAGTTGCAGCCAACATAACTCATTTTGACCAAACTAACACCACAGCGACTTCACAGATGATTTGTGTATCCCAAACCCATTTCCAAACAATTGGGACCGCCCCTACATGGGGTGGCCCTGGGGAATTCCCATTGCTCATCAGGTCAGACAATGTCATGCCAACAGATAGAAACATGGTCGAGCCTCAGTTCAGGCATTCAAGGTCAAATTGACAGTGACTTGGCCTGCCACTAAAACCTTTGATGTCATTTCCCATTGAGATTGTCTTTCTTTTACCCAAAAAATTCGCTGGGTTAGGTCAAATTTGAGGGACCTGATCCCTGCTTGTACCCACATCAATTGAACACTAATTAATCAGTCACATCGCACTGAAAAGAATAGTAGGTTAATTCTCTTTATTTTCCATTCCAAAAAAAACTACTAAAAACAAAATTTTATACTCTATTTATATCCTCCTTGCAGACGTCCCAATGGCCTTTCCTGTCAGCCTATTGGTCCCTACACTAGATGGGCATTACCAGTTTTGATGATTGCATTCACTCCCACCATCATCAACTGGATTCAACGTTCAAGAAACTTCTGGAAATTTAACACCATCATTTCAACTATCTGACATCAATTTACTGGGACCTTGTGGCCTTATATCCACCATTTACAAGCAAGGATTCGCCCCCTTGTCTCCTCAGTTGCATTGAACCCACCAACCAGCAACCCTGCAGAAACCATCCCAGTAATACAATCCACTGCAGCGAGACCCCCAGTGTATGAGTTTTTTTCATTTGGTTTGTTCTCAGGTTTCTTCTCACGCTCATTCTACACCATTGAGTCATTGTTTCCTAATTTGTGGCTCCATAAAACATCTTACAAGTGACAATGCCCAGGGAATTCTGGCTTGCTTTTTAAGTGCTCACGCATCCTGACTGGCAGGCCAGTTTAAAGTTCTTCTGCCGTTTTTATGAAATAATTGACCAACCATTGTTTACTGCCATTTCCACCCTTCTCATCGAGGTGGGCGCCGCAGTAGTTACCCTTTACCAAATGAATGTGCAGTCAGTAGTCTGCTTTTTGTTGTTTGTTTGGTCGTTTGCTGATTTTTCAGGTAGTATTTGCTATACCTTGGAGAAAATTCTTCAGGCTGGCAGAATCTCGTGGTTTACTACCTCTACACCGCCTAATATTCAAGAAGGAAATTTAGGTGTTTTTCCCGAGATATTGTTGATCAGGTTACAATGCCCTTGCTGAGGTGCAAATGCATTCTGATACTGCCTTTAACAATGCCGCTGCGTATCTCATGCCCAACAAGGGGTCACTTTTTTGGACGTGGTAGAAGGGGATGTCCATCGTTGGTACAAGGACTTCTGCATTCTACTTCACAAGTGGGGGATCACCTTTCTGTTTGCCATCATATCAGCTGCTTTGAAACCACCTTTGTCGCGCTCAGACCATTTATTCCAATTGCTTTCTACTATGTCCAAAGCCCCCAGCTTGGCTTTATTTAATCTCTACCTTCAGTGAAAAGGCTCCCACACTAGAGTTCTCTAATGATATGCTCCAATAAATCTTTAGATTAGGGTTGGATTCTGCTTCTGCCCATCACGAGGTTTGGTCCACCTCTAAAGGGACAGTGGATCAGATATGTAATGCTGCGACCAATATCAATGCCTCCCCTCACCATACTCTCTCACTATCAAGGGAGAAATTTTATGATAGGACTAAAAAATGGTGATGCGGATGCAGTTCTTACATTGAAACAGTATTAGTCCAAGCTTCAGAGCCCATCACTACCCCTGCATTAGAGGTGGGTTATCCTGGTTCACCTATTAATGAATTAGTAAAAGCCCAGATGGAAGAAGCCAGTTCCCAAGCCCTTGTATTTTCCAAATTTACTCCTGAAAAGGTCCCCGACCTTCTACCTGATTTACCTGCCATTTCTTCAGTTGTAATAGAAATGACCAAATCTACCAATAAAAAACTTTACTTATTATCATTATCTATGAAGATTAGTATCAGATCTTACCATTTCTCCTTTGAGTCTTTGGTGGATACTGGAGCTGCGGGTAATTTTATGAACGTTGAGTTAGCCTAATAATTTGAGCTGAACCTAGACGTAGGTCCTTTGGTAATGGAGGCTTCCTCAGTCTCCCAGACATTGTATATAGTCCATCAGCCAGTATTTTTCTCAGAAAATCATTTAGCTTTTGCAAATTGGTTCTCTACAATGCAAAACTTAGTGTTCATGATAATCTTGGGGGTTGGATGGTGGCGCTGACAACATGTTAGAATCCACCTGAAGTCAAATATGTTGGCACTAATTAATAATAAACTAGAGGGAGAATTTCCTTTAGTTAACACCCTTAAGAAAACTCAAGGCTGCAGCTCTATTACTTCCCTTGTTTCCCCTGTGGGCCTTCCATCCAAATTTCCTGAAGAATTAATGTGCTATCAAAGTATCTTTAACACTGAAAAGGCAGACCTCTGCCCCCTCACACTAAATTTGACTTGGGATTCAGGATGATGGTTCAGTTGGTGAATATAAACTTTCCATTTTAATTACACGCAGTGGAGGTGGAGGTTGGGCTTAACACCTGGTTAGATGAATGCTTAAAAAAGGGTGGTTGTTTAAAAAGACATCGCCAGTCATGTCTCCAATTGTCTTCACCAAAAAGGACGATGGTTCCCTCCATCCCTGTGTGGATTATGTACACTTAAAGTTACGGTTCATGATCCCTACCCTCTGCCCCTGGAGTAGACTATCAGTAAAGAAATCGCTAAATCTCATGTGTTCTCTAAGCTGGATCTTGTCAATGCCTTCAACCAGATTTGGGTGATGGAAGAGCAAGAATGGATAATTGCAATACAGATGAAATGAGGCATTTTTTAATTCCGCATAATGCTCTTTGTGTTGAAGAATGCGCCCGCTATATTTTAACAATTGATTGACAGTGTACTGGAAGATCTCCGGTTCACTTACGCGGTTGCATATATTGACAAAATTTTGGTTTAATCCTCAACTCCCAAACAACATGATAAAGACTTTTAAAGATTCATGGCTGCTATGCACAGGGCAGGCTTGTTTGTCAAGCCTTCAAAATGCGAGTTCTATAAGGAGGAAGTTACCTTTCTCAGAAACTAGTCCTCAAAGATGGGTCTGCGATTCCCCATTTTAAGTTGGATGTCATCTATGAATAGCCAACTTCAACAACCCAGAAACGATTATGGAGTTTCTTGGGCACCATTATTTTCATAAAAAAAATTACCTTGGCCCTTTCCCAGTTAGCTGCTCTGCTCCACCCCCTCACGGCTAAGAATGTGCCTTATTGTTGAACACCCAAGTGCCAGCAGGCGTTTTAGTTGATCAAAGAGAAGTTTTTATCTCTCCTGCCTTGAAACATGCAGGTTCTTCCAACCCATATATCGTTGTTTGTGATGCCTCATCTGTGGCAGTTGGGGCAGTTTTGCTCCAGGAGCACGATGGCTTAAAACATCCAGTCACCCACTTTTCCTGAGAATTTTTCTCTATGGAGCAATCCTGGGCCATCTATGATAAGGATTTGGCAGCCGTAGCATGGACGTTGACTCAATGGAGGTATCTGTTACAGGGTGCCCAACATGAGTTAACTGTGCGTATGGATTATAATCTCTTATGTATTTCTGCAAGCTCCAGAAATTGGCACATCGTCAATCTTGCACCTATCAAGACTTGTACAGTTTCAATTTCAAATATGAATTTGTAAAAGGCGCACTTTACGTTCTTCCCTATTTTCTTAGCTGCAACCTGGCCCACTATCCCTCAGACCCAGATGAAGTGGACCTTGTTACTGTGTCCCCGCCACTCATATTGTCAATTGATTCCCCCTTTGTCTCTTCAGTCTCCTTTGCTCCTGACGCCCCTCTCACTACACAGGGCTTAGCAGCCCAAATGACCTGCCCTCAAGGAGTGGAGTTATTTGAGCAATTGTCCCTCCAAAATTAAAAACGCTCCCTGTATTACTTGGTGAAAAGCCTCATTTATTTTAGGTCGCAAATTTGGGTTCCTCCTCTCTTTAGAGCCAAGGTATTTCTAGTGCATCACGACCCTCCCACGATCAGACATCCCGGCAATGAGAAATGCATCAATTTGATCAAGTGGACTTACAATTAGTGGGTTTAACTAAGGAATTTCTGGCCTTGACCACTGATTGCGTTAAATGTGCATGGGCTAAGTCGGACCATTCAGGAAGAAAAGGCCTCCTACACCCAATGCACCAGGTAGAGGTCTATGGAAATCGGTGTCCATGGATTTTATTGTCAAACTTCCCTGCCCTAACGGGTTTATGGTGGTAATAGTGGTGGCTAATCATTTCACCAAATTTTCCCTATTTATTCCTTGTGCTTCCACAATTACGTCAGAAGAAGCCACTTGTCTCTTTGTGCTTCAGGTATTTTCAATGTTTGGTCTCCCACAGGAGATCATCAGAGACCATGGTTCACAGTCTACGGCTCAGTTCTAGAATGAACTTTTATCTATTTTAAAAAATTCCCCCACCACCTTACGGCGTATTATCCCCAGTCCAATGGACAAACCAAGCGAGTTAACCAAGTTTTAGAACAGTACCTGAGTTGCTATGCGGCAGCCTCACAGGACACATGGGCTAACAACCTTCCCCTCTCAATTTGCCTAAAACAACGGGAATTACGCTTCCACGGGTTTTCGCCTTATGAAGTGACTCTTGGATATAAACCCCCTTTTTTTGGTTGGACCCTGATTGCACCCCAAAGGTCCCAGCTGCTGTAGATCATTCTGAGTATATTAGGTCCACTCAATCCTTAGTATGGGAGCATCTCACTAAAGCTATTGATGACTACAAGCAGTTTGCAAATCATAAGCGACTCCCTGATCATGACCTAATGGTTGGTTCCTATGTTATGCTCAATATGCGCCATTTGAGAATACAAATACCCTCCTGAAAGTTTGCAAGTAAGTGTTTGGGTCCCCACTTGGTGGAGGAAGACTTGGGCAATGGTGCGTTCTGGTTAAAACTACTAGCTCATTGGAAACAGCACCCCATCTTCCACGTTTCTCAGTTGTCCCCATTTAAGGGGACTGTCCCCACAGACCAAAGCCAATTATAATTGAGAATGTAGAGGAAGCTGAGGTGGAAAACATCTTAGCATCCCACAAATCTCAAAGGTCCGCTCAGTACCTTGTAGCCTGGAAAAGCTATCCAGACTATGATAACAGTTGGGTTAAGGCCCACAAAAGTGCTAACTGCATGGAACTGGTCGAAGCGTTTCAGAAGAATCCCACCGTGATGCTCACCATCACCCTCAAAAGGTTGCAACTGTAATGGCGATCAAATTGCCCAATGCACACAAAGATGTGGCCCTTGTACAGTTTTCCAGCGTTGGTGCCCTTCCTTTGGAAAAAGTAGAGGATAATTAAGTCCAGGGGAACGTCCCCTGTGAGTGGATTGTGCATCTTCCCATTTCTGAATAAAAATGTCCAAAGAGGGTGGCTTTACCCCTCGTCACCCAATGCGACCTTGCCTATGTGGTAGACAAGCGTTGGGTAACAGCCCTACCTCTTCATATTCCTCCCTTGGTACCCATGCTAACCTCGGACAAACTTGTCCATCAGATTAAGGAAATCTTTGGTGAGATCACTGAATTGAAGTGAAGGGTCCAAAACCAATGGTAATCAAGCTCTATGATCAGAAACCAAATAGTCAAAAAGGGACAAAGATCAAATTATTTTCAAGGATTGCTGATGGTTTTGACTCAGCTAGCAGTGCAATCGCTGATGCTAACCCCCTCTCAAAATCATTGGGGATGTTCCCTGACATGCAGATGGTATCATCAGAAACCATCGATGACAGTTTGAAACCCCTATCCAGCAAATCAAGAGTTGCAGCTGATGTTCCTCATTTGACCAAATTAACAGCCCAGCAACCAGGAACGGGCAGGTTGGGCATCCCAAACTCGTACTCAACCAATTGGGACCACCCCTACGTGAGGTAGCTCTGGGGAATTCCCATTGCTCGTTAGGCCAGATGCCATCATGCCAACTGATGGAAATGCAGTAAAGCCTCGGTTCAGTCATTTGAGGTCAAACTGACAGTGACTCAGCCTGCCGCCAAATCCTTCAATGTTAGTATCCATTGAGATTATCTGCCCCCTTCCCAGAAAAATTCGTCAGGTAAGGTCACATTTGATGGACCCAATCCCTGCTTTGACCAACTACCAATCAAAAACTATTTAATCAGTTGCATCATACTAATAAAGTTGTTGGTCAATTTTCTTCATTTTCCTTTCAATTAAATTTTTTGCCACAACTATCAAATTTTACTTTTTTGTAATCCTTCTTACCAAAGTCCCTATGGAATTACCCTGGTGGCCTGTTGGTTCCTACACTAGATGGGAATTACAAATTTTAATGATTACAATAACTCCCACCATCCTCAACTAGTTTCAGTGTGCAAGGCACTTCAGGCAATTTAACCCTCTCAATTCAACTATCCGCCATCGTTATATGGGGATCTTGTGGCCTTACATCCACCATTTTTAAGCAAGGATCCGTCCCCTTGGCTCCTCAATTGTATTGAACCCATCCACTGGACCCCTGTAGAACCTATCCCAGTGGTACAATCCCCTGTAGCGAGACCCCCAGTGTCTTTGGTTGTTTCCTTTTTGGTTTCTTTTTAGGTTTCCTTTCATAATTGTTCTACACCAACAATTTATCATTTCCCTGTTTGTGGCTCCATAAAACGTCATACAAGCGGCAATGCCCATGGCATTCTGGCTTGCTTTTTGGGTGCTTACGCATCCCAACTGGCAGGCTGTTATAAACTTCTTCTGCAAATTTCATGACACTTGTTCATTTTAGTTGGTTATTGTGGACCAACTAATTATATGGTTTTGATGCTATTAGTTTAGAAAGGTCAAAGAATACGCTTGATTTGGAAAAATAAAGAACAATTTCTTATAGAAATTAGTTTTTTTATTACTGGTGGCTGAAGATTAGGATATTTTAAATAGGAGACATTCTTATGATTCTGCAATTAATTACCCTAAACAAATCATACATTGTGGAATATAGGGAAGCTGAGTTAGCCAAGTGAGATGGACAGTGAAGCAACTGTAGGGAAAGGCGTAAGATTAGCAATGAAGAGTACGGATTTAAGTTATTTAGGTAGTTGATTGTAGTAAACTCTGTGGTTTAACCTATATGCTGTGTGGATCCCTAGCAGTAATGGTAGTGTGACTCTTCTGTAGCAATAAAAATTGTGGTTATTTAAGCCCTTTGCTTCTCTTTTAGAGTTTTATTATATTTTTTCAAAGAATGGCAATAGTCATATTGACCTTCCATTGTATTAATGGGTATTAACTCCTGTGCAATAATATGCCAAACTTCAGTGTATCCGCTGGAAAATTAACAAACATTGTTTGAAGCAAATAGGCTTTTATTAACAACTTCAAAGAAAAGGCGCATCATAGTATTGACTACTGACAGCTGATTTGGATTTTATAGGAAAGTTTATTCTAGTAATTAGATTTACCACTGCTTTATAAAACATCTCCCCTTCATAATGGTAGTTTCCTTATACTATGCTCCTCTCATCCTTCATTCCCTTTGGTGCATTATTGTGACAGTGGATTAGCACTAAAATTTTTAAGCAATCACATAATGTGAAAATACAGAGCCTCTAAGGCAGTGGCTCTGGGATAAAATAATAACAATAGTTATTCTGATAAAATTAAGACTCTGATGGAAAGGCTAAGGAGAGTAATTGTAAGCTTATTTTAATGACAAGTATTCACTGCAGTGGAGCAAAATAATGAATAGCAAATGACAACTGATGGGTGATACAAAAACCAAGGCCACAATTCAAGTTAATTTTAATTATATGGGATTGATCTGAACCACTGAGGATTGAGGTTTTGATCTTCTACTGTATTTATCAAAATCTGATGGAAGCAGCTAAGGATTCAAACAGTAACTTAATAAAACTTCGCAACTTCATATAAAATGTAGCCACAGACAGAATCTTGATTAAACCCTTTACTAAGTGTTAGTTAAATATAGTATAAATTAAAAAATATAAACTGATGGTTGGACAAACTAATTAAAACAAAAAAGCACTAACCAAAACCCAGGTTGAAGTTTTATTTATTTCTGCCAATCGTCTTAAATAATCCTACCTATTGCTTAAATTTTAATATTTACATATTTTATTTTTGTGATAACATAAGTTTAATTATCAAGTGCTAGACTTAAAGAAACCCATTAGCATTATTGTTAACTTCAGTGGTACATAAGCCACTAAAAAAGACTTGAAGGAGAGGATAGCTTGGCCACTAAAAACTCAGCCAAGTGGGCCAACAGTGAGTAGGCCATGCGACGCCTGAGATTCCAACCTATAATAAGAGGGAGAATTCTTTTAGATTGAAAAGCTTACCTAGATTGCTTTTTGGAAGAAGAAACTCACTTACAGCGTGCAGTTTGTTTTACTGATGCAACTTCTGGAAACTTGAGTCATTCTGATCATGTAAGGCCCAGCATAAACATGGCTACAAGTTGCTGGCACCAATACCATTTAGTAGAATTAGCTACCCTGGATTAGAACAAAAAAACCAAAAATACAAGACAAGGTAGGATGCGCTAGCTTTATTAAGAATACAAAAGAATCATGATAGAGTAATGTCCTGAATTTAAGTCTAAATCATTTATACTACTACATTTTCAAATTAATATTTTTGCATTAACTTTATTCTTATAAACAAGGGGGGGATACCCAAGTGGTAGAATAGGGACCTCTACCGCTGCCTCCCCAAGTTCAATTCTGGTACTGGAACTTTGGGCAGGGGACAATTATGACTGTGTTGGAGTTGCACACCAATGCCCCAAACTGAGATAGCGAATAGCAAAGGCGGTCCATGGAGACCTGGCCTATCATACGCCGCGCATGGAGGTTTTCCAGATTTTATCCTCCTTTCCCATTCATTTGATTTCCCATTAATTGATGTGGTATTGTCCCCAGGTCAGCCCACCTCAAATAAAAAAAAATTTATTCTTATAAACAAGTTCACCAACCTCAGCTTGCTTAACATGTGAGGCTGATCTATTAGCTCAGGGGACTACTATGAGCAGATTAGGAACTAGAAAACATTTTCTAGAACACAATCATCCTCATAGAGCAAATTTTTAACCGATGCTACCTGTTGTAGAATTAATCTTCATGGTATACTGTATGCACCCTTGGCAAATCTCTTGCTAACACTTTGACATCTTCTTTGTACATTGGCCCTCAAAAAAACGGAAGTCAATCCAACCTCTCCCTTGGCAGCTCAGCTCCAAGGTATCCAAGATAGAGAGTGTCTTCTTGCAAACAGAGCAGATCTCATACTAATTATTGTATCTTGTATATTTGTTAATTCCAGACTAGTTACTGGCAATTAAATCACATTTCAACTGTAAGTGCAAGTAAAAGAATAAATTTTGAATTCTGAGAAATAATATTTTATAAGATAAAAAAATATACTATACTTTAAGGAAAAATTTGATATATAGAATGAATGAGATAATGAAAAATACTTGGGAATATGGGTTTTATTATGGGCAATTTTCAAGATCCCTTAGTCAGACATCTTCTGAATGCTGCTTTTGTATCTTCGTCCACTTGTTCTAATTCTTATATCTGTGAGGTCCACCTTGAAGTGGTTTTCCCTGAACCTGAAAGTTCAGGGGCCCTTTCACTGATCCCAAAATCTGGGTATTGGGCCATTGTTTCCTATTGCAATATTGGTTGATTACCAAAATTGAGTAATATTCTGGTCAAAGTCATGATCAAGCGATGGCGCTCCTACGTTGTGCCTCACATCATATTATTGAGTGACTCTCAGAATTGGATGGTTGCCCAAATTGGTAATATAAGTATTTGAGCCTTGTACGCTTTCATCGCTTTATTTTGGTCTGCTTATCATAGCATCATTGGTGAAATGTAAATTATTTTGGCCCCCTGAAAGCATATAATGATGGCAATTTACATAGTGAATTTTGGTGATGCTTTCATCATCATATAACAAATCCTCTGACTCACTAGGGAGGAAATTATTTTGCATGATGACATCCTGATGTAGCTAAAAATTCCTTGACTTGCCCAAATCTATAAAAGGGGTTCATTTGTGCCCTTTGCATTGTGTTGGTCGCCTGTACCTCACTGACTTTGGGTTAATTCCAGTTTTCCACTGGTTAAGGGCTGATCTTCTAAACAAATTCGTGGCCTCATCCACAACGTTTCCCCCCAAGACAAGACGTAGGAAACTTTATGAGATGCTGGGCATATACTCTATAAAATACAGAATTAGTATCATTATCCCTGGTGGAGTATTCCGCTCCTTTAATTTGTTAAGACAGTGGCAGTCTCAGTCCAAATGGCCTGAATTAAACTGGTTTTGTTCCCCGCAAGTGATAGAGCAAAATATTGTCTCTTAGACTGAACTCCAATAGCCTAATTCATATCTGATTCTCCCGCTGGCTCTAAGAGATAGTCACTTCAATGTTGTTTAAAAAACTCTAGTTGAATTTTATGAGTTCGTTGTCTAATTCCTGTTGGTAGCTTCCTGGCGGCAGGCTCTTCTGGTTCTCTGAAGGGATTAGTGCTAGGAGGGTTGGCAGAGCTGCTTCTCGCCCATACAGGACTTTGAAAGAGGACATCCCAATCATCTGGTGGTGGACCAACTGGCAAGCCAACAACGCTTAGGGCAGCAACTGATCCCAATTTGACCTTTAATTGAAGGCCGTCTTCTTTAAGATCCCTCCTAAGGCTCTACTTATTTGCTCAACACTTCTGTTGGAGTATGGAGTGTAGGGGGTAGTGAACTTCTGCCTTAATCAACTAGGTCATCAGCTTTCTCACGGCGTTCAAGATGATGTTCTTCCCATTGTTAGACAGTAAAACTTAATTCAATCATGCTACATGATAACCTATTTGTATTTGAAGTGTGCGAGGAATTGGTTGAGTATGTCCCAACTGCAAAGGACTTGACCTACTTGTTGAAGAAGTTGATCACGGCTATGATAGATTTAGATCCAATGGAGGCAATTGGATAGGTCCCACCACATCAATTGAGACATAACTGAAAGATGTTGTGAGAGGAATTGGCATAAACTCAAATTTCTTTTCTAGTGGGCGAAAACTTACAAAAAGCTTGCAAAACTCCAACTCTTAATGCACTTTTTCTGACATGCACTCCTATTAGAATCTCTCTTTTAGTTATTTCAGCGTTTTTTGTAATCTTCCATGGCCCATGTGCTTATGAGCTTCCATTACTAACTCCATGCAATTGCTAGGCTGAATTTATGGGTACCACTTGTTTTTTATCTTCTTTTAAAGGTTTCCACCAACATTACTGGTATCTTTGGAACAACTCCCCAGGACGCTATTGACTTCTTTTGTCTCGTCATTCCAGGCCTCTTCAGGTAGCCCAATTAAGTCATAGAAGCGATCACTTTCAAGTGCTTACAAATGGAACACCAGTAGCATTGACAAACCATCCGCGTTAAAATGTTTGTTATCTAATCAAGGTATGATTTTTAAAATCATATCCTTGATGGAGTACAGACCAATGGGCATGGCGTCCATTGGGATTCTTTATATTTCTCAACCAATGGATTGAATCATGATCCATGAAAACCATAAAATGTACTAACACAAATAATGCCTAATGTGTTTGACTGCTCTGACAACCGTCAGGCATTAACGCTAGGTAACCATACATTCTTCTCTGATTTGGTGAAAACCTTTTTAGTAAAACAAGATAAGGTGATCCACCCGTCTTCATCCAACTGTGTTAAGATTGCGTCAAGTCCCATATCACTGGCATCATAATATAAATAGAATGTCTTGTTAGTCTGGATAAGCCAATATTGGTGCCTCTAACAATTGTGCCTTTAACTACAAGAAGGCCTGTTCTTTCTCCAGGCCCCACAGAAACTTTATCACCTTAGTAACCAGTTATGTGAGGGGCGCCGCCAAGTCCACAAAATGGGGATAAACTGCCAGCCATTTACCACTATTCTGAGGAACTTGGATATCTCTCATGCTCCTTGGTGGCTCCAAAGCCACATTGTCTTTTACCTTCCCGCCTTGAGGCTTAATTCCACTAGGACTGATCCAATGACCAAGGAACTTTAATTTTCTGTAAATTAATGTGCACTTGCTTTGTATTAGCTCCAGTTTAGATTCAAGATTTGTGTAAAGACTTCTTGAAGGTGCTTCAGATGCTCCTTGGATGTTCGTCTGAATATAATGATGTTGTCAATATATATAAAGACTCTAGATAACTTGAAATTGACAAAAATGCGATCCATCACGCGCTGAAAGGTAGCAGGGGCCTTACAGAGCCCCTGTGGCATCCTCGTGGGCTAAAACAACCTCTGGCTATTGAACAGGGAACATTTATCCTAATCCTCTGGTGAGAGCTCCATCTGCCAGTAGCCAATGGCCAAATCCATTGCTGAAAATTACTTTAAGCTGCCCAAAAATTTCTGATTGTCATCTATAAGTGTGAAAAGACATGAGTTCTTCTTAATGACTCATTCATGCAGCGGTAGTCCATGCATATTTATGGGTTCTATTTTTGTTGCGTACAAGCAACAAAGGAATACCATGGACTCTTTGACAGATCTTATAAGCCCTGCTTTGGATAGTTGTTTTTGCTCTTGAGCAATAAAAGCGACCTCTGCTTTTGAGCAGTGGTAGGGTTTGGGTTTGAAGGGAATAGAAGAACTGGTAACCAATTTGTGGACCTCTCCCTTACAGGGGCTATAGTAATCTAGATCTGGTACTAATATGTCACTGAACTCAAACAACGGCTTGTCAAGCTCCTTATGCTGTTTAGGGGTCAGATCCTTAAATCTGAGCTCATCAAAATCCACTACTGCATGTACAATTTAATATCTTGGAAGCCGGTCAATTGGGCTAGTGAAAAAACTTGTTTTTATTCACTCTGATAGGTTGAGTATGAATTTTAAAAAACGATGCTCAATTTTCCAAAATAGTTTGGGCATTAGATACTGGGTAGTACTATGAGTTTTTGTTTGTAGTTCCCTTTAAGCTGTATCCATCCAATATGATATCAAGTAGAACCTTCACACTAATTGACAGAGTCATCCAGTGTTAATCCCATGGTTAAGTCTCTGTAGTCTCGCTAGCGCTCAGAGGAAGCCCTTCTTCCACTAACAGTAGGCAGTAAAGGCTTCACACTCTTTTTAGTTAGGATGTAGTGGATGGGGTAAATAGATACTCCGTTTCTTAAAACCACGTTCATTTTTTCCACAATTTGACATCTTTATCTTTAAATAAAAGTGAAAGTTGGTAACTCAAGATGCTCACAGTGCTGGATGTTAAAAATAAATCTTCACTTCAAACTCCATGAGAAATTGCATACCAACCGAAAAATCATAGTGTTTATTGTCTAAAACTACTAGTGATGCCTTTAGGACCGTGCACCTAAAGGTGGGTAGCTCTAAATAGAATCCTAGAGCGCAGATAATGTCTGGTCCTGTAGTGTGGTACTTTTTTATGTTGTAATTGATATTAGGCATGAACTCAGTTTCTTAATGAGCTTAGGTGAGATGATGTTGAATGTATCCCCGATGTCCAGTACTTCCAAGATGCACACCTTCTGGATGATTACTTTCCTTTTTGTTACATTCTTTCCAAAAGGTGTTTCAGTGGTCTTTAAATTGTAGCAGATTAAACAACCTGTCTAAGATCAGCTGGACTTATGGTAGCTATGACAGTATCCTCGACATCTGGTGTCAAGTTCTTGAAGGTAGCCATAACTAGCTGCTCTCCCTCCTCAACTGTATTGATGATCCAGATAGGCTGATTCTCTTAAACCAGGTAGGTATTGGTTGATATAGATCTTTCAATGTTGTGGACTCTCAATTTAGCAGGCAAATCCGCCGCGCAAGGTGTCCTTAACACGTGGTATTCTGCACTAACCAAATCGGCATCTTTGTAGTAATCTTTAATCTCAGTGTGCAAATTCACCCAGTTTACAGCGTTGTGGGTATCCTCTTTGGTGGTTTCTTCCTTTTTTATGTGGTGAAAACAGACAAGATTGGTAAAAGTACCCAGATTGATGAAATTTATTTCAGGTAACACTTGAAAAGCCAAGCGCTCAGGCGGTTTGGAACTCTTATCTTTTGGTTTGCTACCATTTATAGTTAGAGACATAGATGGCCTTGCTAACTCGTTGAAGGGGTGTCCCATGGCCTTTTAATCGGTTTTCTATGCCCTTGTACATCAAGTATAGCTCCAATAAGTGCTTTTGAAGGACGTCACACTCTTTACCACTAGAGTCATATGAATTTTAGATTAAGATGCATCTCCAATGAATTCAACAGGACGGTTTTCACAGTAGATAAATCCATGGTTCTTGTAGTCCACAATTGTGAGCCTTGAGATAGTAGTGTGAGACATAATTTGTGAACAACTCATTCTTACCCATTTCATTAAGAGGAACTCTTGATTCATATTTTGGACCTCTTATTCACTATTAAACTCTGAAAGTAGGATAATATTCACTTCAGGCTAAGATATTCCAGGTCATAGGCTTGTTCTAAGGATCTCCTGAGGCTTGCAGCTCATACACTCTTGCATGTGGTGAGCCTTTTGGCAATAACTAGCACCATTCATGCTGTTCTCATACATCTGGATGAAACCATCAATTTTTCATTCTACAGGTGTTTACATAGTCTTAAAGTACAGTTTAAAGTTAGATCTTCTTAAACAGGATCAGCGTGCATCATGGTCAGTTGGGTTGCAGTTCTGACCAGTTATGTGACATTCTGTCGAGTGACCCATATAGGTGCCTCCAATTGGGTTATTGGTCAAGTAGAGATAAGTTCCGGTATAGTATGCATTTGTTCTTCAATTCATCATAACTGTTGTCCATTATAAACATCATATTGTCATTCTGTTCAAATCGCGCTCCATATTCATTAAAAATGGGGATAGCCTTACTGTTCTTCTTTTTTAGTAACACAAGTATACCTATAAAATACTTAATCATAGATTCCAATTTGATTAGTATATTATGGTCCTCTTACAATAGGTAGTGCTACAATGCATGCTCTTTTGAGCTCTATTTAACATATTCAAAATTATTGCATAGATTGTGCACTTCTAATTCCAGGTTATGAAGTTTAGAACAGATTATATTCTCCTCACTCACCAGGAGCTCAGAGGACTTCTCTCCACTACATAATTTCGTATCTGCTTCATTGTCAAACCGACCATGAGAGCTCTCATGATTTTCACTAGAGCCTGATGATGCCACCCCTCTAATGAGCTCACATTCAGTTTGCTTCCTTGGCTCGCTTAACACATGAGTATGACTCATTGCTCAAATCTACTCCTCCCAGATTAGGCACTGAAAACTTTTTCATAAGGCACAATAAACACCATAAAGAGTTATTCTCCTATGATACTACGCATTATAGCATTAATCTAATTGGTATACTATTCGCGCCTTTAGAGAATCTCTTAATGACATCCTTTGACATTTTTGTTGTACATTGGCCCTTGGGACTCAATGGAAGCCAATACAACCTCTCCCTTGGCAGCTTGGCTCCAAGGTATCTAAGATATAGAGTCTTGCTTAGATAGAGCAGATCTCATACTGGTTACTATATTCTTCTAGATAATAATTCCACACTGACTACTGACGAATAGTTTACTTAAACTTCTATATGTAAAAATATAAGGGTAAAAGTGAGATTCTGTGGAAAGGTTTTTAATGTAAAAGGTTAAGTATTGTATACTTCTATAAAAAAAAGATAGAAAATTAAATATAATTTACAATAAGTTGGTAATTTTTGCAGTGATATGAGGAATTTTCTGGATCCCCTAGTTAGACAGCATCTAGATGCTTTAATGGCTTCATCTATTTGTGCTAATTCTTGTATCTGCGAGATCCTTCTTGCAGCAATTTACCCCAAACCTGGATGTCCAGGGGCCCTTTCATCTGTCCCCATTTTTAAGTTATGGGAGCTTTCATCTTCTTAATATATTGCTTCATTACAAAACTAGTAGTATGCTTATCAACTCCAGGTTTAAGCAATGGTACTCCCTCAATGTGCTAACATCATGTTTTTGAGAAGCTATCAAATTCTTTGCACTCCAGATTTTTTAATACTTATCCTTTAGCCTTAAACGTTCCTGTCAGGGTAATTTGGTCAAGTCATCATCACATCATCGGTGAATTTCAGATTATTTTGGCCCCTAAAGGTATAAAGGGTTCCAATATTATAATGATCATGAGCAATGTTGTAATCTTTATTAAATTAATTTGCTGAAGTGTCAAGGCAAAAAGTTATTTTCATGACATCATGTGATGATGGGGAAAATTGCTTGGTTCACCTGAAACTATAAATGGGGCTCACCCATCTCCATTCATGGAGGATAAATTGCCTGCACCCCCACTGGTTTGGGGTGAATCTAATCATTGCGCTGGACAAGGAGTGATCTGGTGATCCATTTGCAGCCTCATATGCAACACTCATTATTTTACAATAAAAAATTACAATTGGTTATTAAATAAATGAATATCTATCATTTTTATTTAATCTTTCATATGACACCTTGATGATAGCAATTAGATTAGTATTTGCTGATATAAAATTGTTTAAGCTTGGATATCCATTGATATAATTTTCAAGATAATCCCAACAGAGCGCTACAAAGACAAAATGTTTCCATCTAACAATTGAAAATTGTTAATAAACCACCGTCTGAATTTTATTTAAACTCTAATATAGTTTATAGGCTACTTAGTCTTAGAAACTCATTAAAATGCTGATGCAGATGTAGTAGCCCAATTTCTTTTAATTTACATAAATTTATATAAAAATAAAACACATCAACCTTAAGATACTCTATGATGAAAAAATTTGCACTTTTGCTAAAAAATTGCATTTACTTTTATATAACTCTCCTTTATAGTCCTTATAATAAGGAGGTTTAATTAAAGTTTAGATTTGGTAAGCCTCAGTGTAAGTCCTGACTCTTAGCCTATACTTAAAATTGTACTTTATCCCTTAAGGCGTACTAGGGGTTCAGAGCTCTAGAAAATCCCCCTATCCCAGTCAAGAACTTACTCATGTTGTAGATGAGTGATGGATTACTCTTTCCCCCTGAGGATCCTCTCTGCATCCGTTTCTTCTTATTATTGGAAATAATAGAGGGGGTTTTAGGTTGTATTTGGTATAAGGGCTTTAGAAATGCCATAGGACTCATCCCACATCCAGCTTAGGTATATATAAGTTTCCTAGAAACAGTCAAAATCTAGCCAAAGACCCAAACAAACTTAGAGTCTAAAGAGCCAGATTGAGTCTGCTCTAGTAAAAAAGATCGCAAATCAACCCCTAGATCATTCACTACACATCTGAAGTTTATATGAC
Source organism: Massospora cicadina (assembly GCA_022478985.1). Lineage (NCBI taxonomy): Eukaryota > Fungi > Entomophthoromycota > Entomophthoromycetes > Entomophthorales > Entomophthoraceae > Massospora > Massospora cicadina. Next base: position 12,808 of record JAKSZP010018888.1, on the reverse strand, counting down.
AATCATTTAACTGAAATGGATACACATGAAACTGAGCATGTTGATTCACTAGTTTGAACAAATACATGGTTAAATTTCTTAATCAACCTGAATTTATTGATCAGTAACATGAAATATCAAACTATATGACATCGTCTGAAAATGATAAAATACCCTCATCATACAAACCTCTTCTTATACCAACAAAATTTAATTTACCTCAGGGTCATAAGCCAAGATTAGTGCTTGTACTATTTTATAGTTTTTAACGTCCCTTTTATAAAAGAAACAGCCCCTCTCTAGGGTAAGATTACAATCTCTTCTCTAATTTGATTTTCCTTTCAATAAACCCAACATTTACTTATCTTACTTCTTGTGGAATCTTACTACACACCATACCAATTATACCCCAAATTAATCCGAAATTTATGCTGCCATCAATAAAATGATAATAATGTTTTTGGAGAAGATACTCCATTTTTAATTCAGTATTACCGTGCTGTGAACAACTTGTGAGAATTCATGTTTCTGATTATTATTAGCAATCTGTAGCACATGCCCTGAATGCTTGAAAATAAAATTTTCCCAGCTGATACATCACAAAATTGGTATAATCTGTCCAGCAGGAGTTGTCCCACTATTCCGACCTGATTCCACCTTATACTTACAACCACAAGACTTAGAGGAGTTGTTATCCTTATGCCTCTCCTGTCCATGAGGGTTGTCCTCACAAGACCTGAGGTTGCCCCTATCAACATTTGTTTTATTATGGGGCCTTTGGCAGATCTTTGAAAAATAACTCTAACGCCAACCATATTTTTTTCTTTTTAAGATACTACAGGTCAGCTGTGCCCCTGGTATTTTGGGTTCTCCAAGAATAATATCACACCCAGGTTGGAAGCCCAGGCTTATTTCAGATAGATATGATCATGACACAATGGACTACTTGTTAAGAATTAGTGTTGACTAACCATATAAGATTGACCTTTGTAATATTTTGATATCCCAAAAAAATCACTGTCGCCACACCCTATCTTTCATGAAACCAAAATTACTAATATGTCCCTTTGCCACACCACTTGCATATTGATGTATATAGATTCCCATTGATCCGCCATCAGACATTCTGCCAGTATTATTAAAATTAAAATCCAAATAGTATAAGGATTACATTGCTGCACCTCCTTCACCCTTTGTTAGATTATATCTCATCAATCTTATCAGACATTCTGACAATACTGTCCAAGTAAAAAAGCCAATTATTACATAATTTACATTACCACACTGCCCACTTTTTTGGTAGAATAAATCTTATCAATCCTCAACCAGACATTTTACTACACCAAATGCTTCTTAGTTCTACCAACGGTCTTACACTCTGAGCCCAATTCCAAACCGTTTCCTCAAAGTTATATTCTATAAATTACTTGGCCAAAATAATGTAAATTATTCCACAAATTGACCACCACCCCTACTCCAAGAAAGCTGTACCCACTTAATCTGTTATCAATATATGATCTAATGAACTTCAGACTTTTAAGGCAATTCAAAAGTCCATCAGTGGGCTAACATTGGTATGATACAAATAGTTTAGTTGCCGCAGAGAAGGCTGATATATGAGTATATTCTCTATACAGAGTGCATATATGGGGGTCACACAATTGAAATAGGGATAAGAGACAGCAATGATGTAAGTTAACTGAAAGAAAGTTATGAATAATCTATGATCTATCTAGAACTAGAATTTTATCATTATTATGAAGGATTTCTATCACTGGGAACACTAACCAGTACTACAGTGAAGCTGAAGATAATATACTAAATAAAACCAATATATACTGTACCATTTACAAGTGTTATTTGTGGTATTGTGTCTTCTCATTTTTATATCTATTCAAGTGCTATATATTGGTGCATAATTTTCCCTGTCATACCTAAATGCATTATTCTTGTACTTAATACAGGAGGCACATATGACAATACTACATAGAAAGTTATCAAACATGATTAAGAAATTAAACGATTTTGACTTTGGCATTAAAGACATAAAACCCATCAGCCTATGATTTTGGGAGAACCCATTTGAGATCACTTCATCTTAGAAGTCTTACTCTGAAGAGAGTGACGATTTAATCATGAAACTCGTTCCAGTAGGGCCAATAGCTTCTCAGTCCCTATACCAGATGGCCAATGTACCCTATGACATGTTCAAAAGATCTAGGAATGACTAATCCATGGGTACTGCCTCTATTCTAATGCCACAAATGAGGATCACCTTAGAAATGTTAAGGAATTATAGGAACTAATACTACTTGAAAATAAATTGTTTCATATTTCAAGAAATCACAATGGGCACTGAAACTAAGAGAACCACACAGTCACAGATAGTTGAGATGACCTCTCATTGCATAAACTACCTATCTGCCAGACCATTCAGATACTAGACTGACTTTAGTATCAAAATTTTTGGATTGGTTGAGTTTGTAAAGGACTAGTATCAAAACAACTAAGAATTGGCATACCAACTAGATGGTACCTCCCTAGTCTATTCAGTCATCCTATATAGCCAACCTAAGACAAAATGAGGCCAATCAAATTAGTAGAACTATCATACAAGTAAAACAGCAATCTGGAGAGTATCAATGGGAAGTATTAGACCACTGTAGAGACTCAACAGAGTAGTAGCTGATTTAATTTAATGTGGGAAACCAGCTATTTGCTAGCAGGTGCTTCACGCCAGCTGGTTTCCACAAAAGTATTTTAGTATTTTAGTGTTAAATATAAAGCGCTAATAAAAATTGGATTCATATGAATTTTATTATAAGCATGATGAAAGTGAAAAATAAACCCCTCAACATCTGACCATTTAGTATCTAAAGTATTTCACAGGTTGAGGTAGAATTCAGGGTTATATTTGGAATAGCTTAACCTAATATAAATTAGGAAATATGAAGGAATAGCATATCACAACTTGGTCTCTCACTTCAGGGAAGCAGAATGAAAGAAGAGGAATTTTGATTAGCCAAAATATACCCATGTGGTAACGTTTTAATGAACTTAAGCCAATCACCGCCCAATAAATTTCTTGCAACTTGGGGGACCCCCACCAAGCCTATAAAAGGAGGGGTCCCCAAGTAGGTGCGTTGAAGGACTTTGGGGTGGTGGGGGGAGTGCCTTCCAATGGTAGCCCCAAAGTCTGTCATGTGGTCAGAGTAATCTCACCATTCAATTTTACATTTGGTGCCCATAGAGGTTTTGAACTAGTGTTACCCCAATTAATGGGGTTCCACCAAGAATTAGCCAGGGACTTTTGGCCAATTTCCTCAACTTTATTATTTTTATTATTAGAAATGAGCTCTTAACAACATAGGAAAATCACAAATGTCTGATATTTCCCGCTCTTAGATGAATTTGACCCAGGACATTCTTATTCTTCAGCTGTGAGAGTAAATGTCTGACACCCAACATTGTGAACAAATTGAAGACTTATGGGATTTATAATGGCGTAAAATATGATTTCCAAAGCCACCAACCAAGAGGCTTATGTCTAAACTGGTCACACAATCAATGAGCTAAAGGGAAGAGATAAACTATCAGCTTGGTTGCCTATTGAACGACATAATTAAGAATCACAATCAAATGTCCAGATTCTGAGTGGAGATCAAATGATAGCCAATGCAGGCCTGGCGCCTTCAAAAGAGATCTATATGGGGCTATACAGTATCTAAAAAATAATACCATGATTATTGGGATAAGGTAGCCGTGGATGGCCATTCTTCTAAAGCATACCAAAATGGATGTGTTGAAATGTCCCGCAGAGAGGAGATAGTGGGGAGAGCAGAGTATCCTAGTCATAAGGTCCAATGAACTACTTTAAGCCTGTCAATAGGTGACGAGGGACCTATGTATTATACTTTGATTGTGATGCCAATGATTGAAGAGGAGCTCGCTAAAAAGGACACTAAAATTAAACGAAAATAAGATTGAAATAAAGTTAAAGACATTGTTTATTATGATAAAAGGACCAAATATTTATATGGTGTGACTTAAACACTACTTCTTTCAGGGTAGCAATGACATCCACTGGCAAGATCTTTAAAACTAAAATTGATAAGGTGAAGGATTAACGGCAGGCTTTCCTTTGACAACTTGGTTAGGTCACGGAGAATAACACTCTGATGAGATCAGGAGATTTTTTGGAGAGGTGTTAGAGGTATGAAATCTAGATCAACTTTATGTGGGCCCAGATTGGACCAATAGGGAGACGGTCAAATTTCAACAACACTCCCCTCAAGATGTTGCTGGTGGGGATGTTATTTGCACAAAAAACAGCTATAGACATGATTGACTATAGTGTCAGTACCAGTTGTAGCAATAGAGTAATTGATCCCCCTCCAGTTGTTGATTAATTAAGTGGACCTAATCATCATATATTCGATAGGGACATAATAATATTAGCATGCTTAAACTTATTATGGATCATGTCAGATATCAGCAATTATGGATCAGGTATATCCTAAGTATATCTGAACTTGGTATTTGTGGACTAAAAATTTCACTTAATAATATTTGACTATGATGACATGGGCTCAAGGATTTGTTGGTTAAGTTGGACTTAAATTAAGTTTTGACTTAATGACTTGGGCATGTGGGCTTTGTTGGTCTAAGTTGAAATTAGTTTTTAATGTCAGTTGAGTTTTTGATCAAATTAATTACTAATTAGTGATACAATTCGCCTTGGTATGTGCTGCCAATTTCATGTGAAAGAGAATCGGTTCAGCTATTTGCAGGTGCATCTGAAACGCCATCTTGAGAATGATGACGATGTTTACACTGACCCTGAGGCTGAGCATGATGCCCTGAGTTGAAGTATTTGTAGATGCTCTTACAAACATTTTACGTGTTCCTTTGGCCAAGTGCCATTGAAAATGAGATGTCATGGGTAAGATGTGGTGAACATCAAACCATATAAATTACCTTCAAGTTGATGCTAATAAAAAACATTCAACTATTACCACCAGTTTATAGTTTAACATATAAGCTTTTTGTTTTTAAAACTTTACTTTGTATTAGTCGAGAATTTACTTGGGATCAGTAAGACCAGGGCAGAGTGCCATCATCCAAGTAATGACAGGAGAATACAACTTTGAAGTGCTATTACCAAGGAGTTACATCTTAAACTATAGTCACTGTCTGGTCTATTGTCCTCATACAATAGATGCTCGAAACTTTACCATACCACCAAAGAAGAACCAGTCATCAGAATAAGACCAAAATTCAACAAGTGGCGCTCATGGCTGGGAATGCAGAAGGTGATTACAATAAGCAGGGGAGCAATCCCAATCAATTGTTCAGAACCATTACTGGGCCCAATGGGAATAATGAAATGACTGTGTCCCAGATTAATTAGAAAAGATGTACCCATTATTACCTACCCAACAAACCCATTTCACCTGAAGAGTTGGAACGTCTTGAACAGAAGCTTTTAAGAGGGTATCAAATAGGATAAGGGCCCGCGGACAATAGTAGCAATCCTTCTTATTGCCAACAACAGCAAGATGTGTTGTGGATGAGATAACTAGCTCATCATCAATTAAGTGTAGCTCAGATCTGTAACAACTAAATTGGGATAGAGAATATTGCCCAATACTTAATTGAACTTCTACATCCCACCTCTAGGTATTCTCGGATGACAATCTCCCACCATCATGCAGCCATTACTGAGTTGGTGAACTTCTCTCGCAACTCTAGCCAGGTGGGCAAAATTTTAAATGAGCGATTGGAAGCCAACTTTGCTGAGGTTTGTTCTAGTTTAGAGGCAAATTACAACTTAGCCACTTGGGCTAATGACCGATTAGTAGAATTAGCACAAGAGCTAAATGACAGATTGCATCTCATCTTTGAAATTTTCTAAGAGGAATGAGGAGTCTTCGAATCTTGGGTTAGCAATATCACTCAGACTTCTATTAACGCTTCAGAGTTCATGAGGCTTAATCATGAAGCCCAAGAGGTACAGTTAAACCATAACGATGAATTTTGTGACCAGTATCAACGTTTGAGAGCCCAAATTTTCAGATGAAGGATGAATACACCAGAAAATCAATTACTGGCAAACACAATTTGAGGACCAATGGGTGAAAAATGAAAAAATCAAGACTCTATTGATTGTCTTAATCTACAGATCAATAATCTTAATAATGATGTTAATGCTATTAATGAGTTGAACAATAATTTCCATGGAGAATTAAACTAGTGCAAGAAGGCAATAAAAGAAAAGGACCAAGTTATTTCCACCTTGCAACTACAAGCTACTAGCTTGAATGAGGAAATTGCAAAATTATAGTAAAAAAATTGAACTCATGTCAATTGTGAAAAAGAAATCAATGAGCAAATTTGAGCTCTGGATGATGGGCGTTGTCAGTGTGCTACAAAATACTTGACTGGAAATTCTTCTGAATATTATGAGGACGAAGCTTCAGAAATAGCTACCAAAATGGACACTGGGCCACATTGACAAATGCCTAGCAATATGGTTGCTTTAGCCAACCCTAACACCTCAAACTGGGATATAAAGCCTCAGCGCCCTAGTACGCCTGGCTCTAGTCAACAAAGAAGTAATCATGATAACCAGGAACGGGGAAGTGATAATTATAAACCAGCAAACCTGCCTGCTTTTGACAAAAATGGAAGTATTACCACATTTTTCAAACGCTTTAAAATGGCCATGAATGGGGCTGAAGACCATAACAAAGCAGCCATTATGATTAACTGCTTGGTTGAGTGGAGCATTGAGTTGATTATGCCTCACATTAACGAAAATCCAACATATGCCAAAGTCAAGGAGGCTGTGCTTCATGAATTTGGAGGTCCAGAACGAATGTTGACCAGAAAATCTAAGTTTATGAACATTCACTTTAAGAAAGATAAAGCAATTGATGAATTTGTGGATCAATTCTATTGCAAAGTTAAGTTCTCTTAGGCGCATAGGCTATAGTCGATTTTGATGCTAAGATTGCACTAGAACATACAGTAGAACCTTACCCAAATTTATCAAACACTCTATTGCCTGCTTTCATGCTGAACCTTGCAACATCTAAACTGGTTAATTATTTGCGCAGATGCTCAAAAAAGTATGGCCCTCCTAATACTTGGTACAGATCAGGACCCACTGCCTCTACTGGAAAGCCCTTCGAAATCAATAAGAAGATTGGCAGTAATCCACTTGTAAAAAATGAGCAAAACTCAGATATAAGAGCCCTTGGCCAGTATGTGAAATTACTTGCTTTAATTTCAATCATAAAGGTCACTATGCTTCCTGATGCCATCAGCAAAATGTCAATGTAGTCCTTCCCAACACTGTGCAGGAGGAGGGAAAAGAACAATCACAATAGATGCGGGATGCTCTATTGTGCCTAAGACCCCAGTCCCACCTGATCGACAAGAAAACGCTGGCCACAAGGCCTCATTTAACAATGAAAATGATGCTATTTTAGTATCAAATGAAGATCCTTAAACGTACATGTAGTAACTCGCTCCCAGAGTAAGGTTGTCATACTTGAAGCCTCTGAGGTAGTTGCTAAACCCTATGTGCAACAAATACTTGAGAATATTCCATCCAAAGGGTCAAGCAATGCAGCAGATACCCCAAGCCTGAAAGGGGTCAATATAACAATGCCATTCGACACATACATCAATGAATGTCCCAGTATTGGGAATACTCTGAAGCACACTCTTAACTCCCTGGATTCTTCCCATATTCACTTAGTAAACTCTATTGATTCTTACTACTCTGAGTGCACTTATGTGGATATTCTGGTCAACAAGAACAGAGTTGTAGCTATTGTTGATAGTGGAGCACCTGTAAACATTATTTCCACGAAGCTGTTTAAGAAATTGAAAATAGCTCTGTACATTGACCATCATCAAGAATATGGGACCGCAGGCCTTAAAAACTAAGAGTGAAGGATCTTACAGCGCTTTGCCACTGTGATTTGGAGCTTTAAAAGTAGCCGCACCCACTAAAGTGCTTCCAAATGCATTAATGACATACTAATTGGAACTAGTTTTTAAGGACCTATGGGATCTCATGCAATTTTAAAGAAACCGTCTTGGAAAACTACTGGGCCAATCGCTTCCAATTTATTACTCTATAAATGATACAAAGCCCGCAAACTGTCATAGTAATTATATCAATATTTTAAGCTGATGTGATAGTACCAGTAGGATATATTCAGTGGGGAAATTGAAGCCGCCCCATGCCAACCACCATAAACGAAAATCAAGGAATACCTCTACGTGTGAATAAGGATGCGAAAATAGCTCCAGGCCATCAACTGGTTATTAGGACTAGACCACACTGGATATTCCAGAAGGACTATATGGGGAGGTTGTATCCCTGTGGCATCATTCTCAAATAGAACCTAGTATGGCGCCTGGAATACTTATACTGGGGCATGGAGAGATTGATGTCTTACTAGTAAATTTGGCCAGCTGAAATATTAAGGTCAAGAAATATAAAGTGGTCGCTTTTGTGCATTTGTTTTTGAGGGATGAGTTAAAATCAGCTGCCAAATTTGGTGACTTATCCGAGTTCAACTTACTGACTGAAACCCTTGGGGCACATACTGTAATATCTCGAGAATTGTTTACCAGATTATCAGAACAACAGAAGGATGAAGCACTAGAGTTGTTTGAATGATACTCTGGAATTTTCGCCAAAGATGATCAAGATTTAGGTTGTGCAAAAGGAGTACAGCATTTTTTTTGATACTGGAGACCATATGCCTATTAGAATGAGGCCAATTCGGCACCCCAGGGCTAGTGATGAAATAGTCGGTGAAGAGCTAGACAAATTGTTGAAAAGTGGAATGATAGTGCCATCCAAAAGCCCCTGGGCAAGCCCTGTTTTAATTGTAAAGAAAAAGATGGCAGCAATCGAGTTGTTGTTTATTATTGATGCCTCAATGTCAATACAAAAAAAGATTCATATCTGTTGCCAAGAATTGATAATGCTCTGGACCGTCTGGGAGGGGCGAAGTATTTTACTGCGTTGGACCTCATCTCAAAATATTGGCAAATTGAGCTGCCACCAGAGGAGCAGGAAAATGTGCGATGATTTCTGCTCAAGGACTTTTTCAACCAACATGCATGACACAGGGGCTGTGTAATGCGCCGGCAACCTTTCAACGTGCAATAAACACAATTTTGGGGGACCTTAAATTGTCCTGCGTTCTGGTGTACCTGGATGACATCAATGTCTTTTTGCAAACATTTTCCGAACATCTAGAGCACCTTGAACAAGTGTTCAAATGGCTGTTGAAGGCTAATCTGAAGACAAAACCAAGAAAATGCCAATTCTTTAAAGAACAGTTGGAATACCTTGGGTTCATCGTTGTTCCAAGAGCTTGCAGCATCAGCCTCAAAAGGTGGAGGCGATTAACAATATGCAACTTCCAATGAGTATGCGAGATGTTCAAGTGTTCTTAGGCATGGTAGAATAGTATTGAAGATTTGTGGAAGGGTCTGCGAAGATTGCTGAGTCTCTATTCCACTTACTATAATGAGGAGTTCATTTTTTCTGGTCAGAGGAATGCCAACAAGCCTTTGAGGCTTTGAAAAACAAAATGAGCCTATCACTGATTGGGGATGATGGCGAGGAGCATCTGGTCACTTATTGCATCAGGACGCTGAATAAGCATGAGCGTAGTTATACAGTGACTGAAAGAGAATTTTTGGCTGTCATCTATGCTTGTAAACAATTTTGGGTTTACATTCATGGCACCAAGTTTCAAATAGTGATAGATCACAGCTCATTATGATGGCTCCACAATCTCAAGGAACCTGAAGGATGGTTAGCCCACTGGGCTTTGAAATTACAAGTGTACAATTATGAAATTATTCATAGAGCTGGAGCAGCCCATCAAAATGCAGATGGACTATCGCAACTTCCTATTGTAGCTGTCCTGAGCAGTTTGGCTGATGAGCTTCATGAAAAAATGATTACCCAAAAGTATGGAGATGAACCACCTGAAGTTCAAAAAGTGATTGAAAAAGCATTAATCAACACCAAATATTGAAATGGAGTTCTATACAAGCTTAAGCCTGATGGACAACGTCAAATCTTCCCAAAACCTTCCAACCAAATGGAGATTATTACACAAGCACACAAGGCCGTCAGACATGGGGAATGACCAAGATGCTAGAATTAATTTGATCCAGTTACTATTGGGATTCCATGTGATTTGATATCTAAGACATGCTCAATAAATGTCATTCATGCCAAATTGCAAAACCTATGAAGTCAGATGTGAAATATTGTTTGATCAAACCGGCCAAATTTTATGAAAAGGGCAACATTAAAAATTTGTGCTAAAAGGGTTTTAAACACAACCATTAATTAATGGTATGGAGCGGGGAAGGTTTGTAGGTTTTTTAAAAAACCATTTTGGGTTTTTGAAATTTTGGCAAAATAAATTATTTGCACAAATTTTGTTAAAAAACAAAATTTTTAAAGGGAAAAAACAGAGGCCCCAAAAGGTTTTTCAAAACCCCGGGGGGTTTTTTTGATTTCCCTGGGTTTAATTGTAAAAACCCCGGGGCCCTTTTTTTTGCCCGGGGCATTTTTTTTAAATTTTTTTTCATTCCCCCCTTTAACCAAAAGGGGGAAAAATTTAACCCCAAAAAAAAAATTTTTTTTGTTTTAAACCCCAAACCCTTTATTTTTGAAGGGACCCTAATTTCAATTTTCGGGCCAAATGAACCCCTTTTTAAAAAAATAAAAAAATTTTTGCAAAAAATTTATTCCCCCCAAAAAGGGGGGGCCCCTTTAAATTATGAACCACTAAATGAGGCGTGTTTGTTGATAAAAGGCTTCTAAAATTTGGGGATTTTGAGGATAGGCCCAGCTCATTTTGTTTTTCAAAGCCTCAAAGGCTTTTGGTTTCCCTCTCCCAGAAAAAAAAAACTCCTCTTTAGTAAGTGGAATAAAACTCAAAATTTTTTAAACCCCCTTTCCAAAATCTTCAATATATCTACCAGCCTAAAAATTAACATCCCCATACTTTGAGGTTGCATTTGTTAATCCCTCCCCCTTTTTGAGGCTAGGCTGCAAGCCTTGGGAACAAGAAAACCCCAGGTATTCCAATGTTCTTTAAAGTTGGCATTTTCTGGTTTTTCTTCGATTGCCTTCAACAGCCTTTTTGTTAAGGTTTTTGATGTTCGAAAATTTTGAAAAGACATTGATGTCATCCAGGAACCAAAACGCAGGAAATTTAAATCCCCCAAAATTTTTTATTGCCCTGAAAGGTTCCCGGCTTCAGCCCCTGTGCATGCATGTTGGTTGAAAAAGCCCTTGAGCAGAATCACCCGCATTTTCCTGCTCCTCGGGTAGCTCAATTTGCCAATATTGAGATGAGGTCCACGGTAAATACTTCGCCCCCCCCAGACGTCCAAGCATACAATTCTGGGCAACGGGTTAATTTTTTGTTACATTTTTCAAAAAAATTTTGTTTTCCTTTTTTCAAAATTAAAACGGGCTGGGCCCGGGCTTTGGATGGACTATCATTCCATTTTCAAAAATTTGTCTGTCTTCACCACTATTTTTCACTAGCCCTGGGCAATTGGCCCCTTTAATAGGCATATGGTCCCGGGATAAAAAATGCTGTACTTTTTGCACAACCTAAAACTTGTCATCTTTGGGAAAATTGGGCTTCAAACAACTCTAGGCTTCACCTTCTGTTGTTCTGATAAAAGTAAACATTCTAAAAATTACAGTATGTGCCCCAAGGGTTTGTTAAGTGAACTTGGAAATCACCCGTTTTTAACTCTCCCTAAAACAATGCACAAAAGGACCTTATATTTTTTACCCTTTAAAATTTTGCTGGCCAAATTTTTCTAGTAAGACATCAATCTCTCCTGCCCCGTAAAGTATTCCCGGCCCAACTAGGTTCCCAGGAATGATGAAAGGGGGCAACCTCCCCCTATAGTCCTTCTGGAATATCCAGTGTGGTCCCAGTCCTTAACCAGTTAAAGGCCTGGAGCTATTTTGCATCCTTATTCACAGAGGATTCCTTAAATTTTTTTTTTTTGGGGTTGGGATGGGGGGCTTAAATTTCCCCCTGAAAAATCCCACGGGATTTTCCCAGCTAAAATTTGATAAAATTTTTAGACAGTTGGGGCTTTGTATCTTTGAAGTAATAAATTGAAGATTTGGGCCCAAAATTTTTAAGATTTTTTTTTAAAATTCATGAGACCCCAGTCCAAAAACTAGTTCAAAAAATTTTTCATAATTGGGGTTTGGAAGCACTTAGGGGTGCGTACTAAAAACCCAAATCCAGTGGCAAAGCGTGTAAGTCCTTTACTCTTAGTTTTAAGGGCCCGCGGGCCCCCATTCTTGATGTGGTCAAGCCAATTTTTTTTTTTAACCGCTTTGGAAAAATGTTTACAGGTGCCCCTATCAACAATAGCTACAACTCTTTTGTTAAAAAATCCCATAAGTGCACTCAGAGTATAAAATCAATAGAGTTTACTAAGTGAATAGGGAAGAATCCCGGGGGTTAAGGTGTGCTTGAGTATTCCCAATATTGGACATTCATTGATGAAAGTGTGATTTTCATTTTATATTGACCCCTTTCAGGCTTGGGGTATCTGCCCTTGCTTCCTGGTGGAATATTCTCAATATTTGTTTCACATGGGGTTTAGCAAATATTTAGAGGCTTCAGGGATGAAACCTTACTTGGGGGCGAGTTACCCATGTAGTTTAAAAATTTCATTTGATACTAAAATAAAATTTTTCTTGTTAAAAGGCCCCGGGCCACGTTTTCTTGTCTAG
>JAKSZP010018887.1:0-67711 GCA_022478985.1 Massospora cicadina | reverse complement strand
GGTGATGGCCTCCTTGGTTGGAGGGGGCCCAGCGGGTTGGTGGGAGGCAGCACACACAGAGCTGTTAGGCGTGCAGGTTGCAGAAGTGCGATCAGGTGAACTGGCGCTAGTTGGAGTAGCTCCAGGTTGGGGGGTGGTGCCTGCTTTCATGGCTGCTGCTTGAGAGCGGGTGATTCTGGTTGACCCTGAGGTGGGTAACCGAGGGTTGCTTCGTTTGGGGGTGGTGCTGGCTGTTTGGCATAGCCTGCGGGTTCTTTTGCGGGGTTTCCCGCCATATTTGCTAATAGTTTTCGTAAATCTCTTTAGTGGAGCTAAATTTCAGGCTGAATTGATTTTCGAAAAGTGATGCTTAGCAGAAAGAGATCGCAAAATCCCACAAATATTGTTACCTCAAAATCAGGTCAACCAATATATAATTCACTTCGCTAAAGGGAATTATCCCCTAGTTACCCCTGGTAATCTAGTCAACTGGGAATATGAGCAAAATCCCAACACATACCAAACAACTTTTCTCCTGACATGATTTTAGATTTTTATATTTATAAAGTCCTTCAGTTCAAATTATACTCTTTAACTAAAATTCAACCAAAGATGCCAAAATATGAAACTTTAAAGTTTTATAATTATGATATACTGAAGTACCATGTAATACAAATAACTTCTCATCATATTATAGTGTTGTAATAGTAAGTTTAATGTTCTGTTTATTCCTTTGAAGTTCTTACTTCCCTTCCCCTTTTTTAGTAGTCTTGAACCTATAATTAACTTGTTTAATATAGTTTTATATTTTCTAGTACTAGATGGTCTTAATATAGTTTTATATTGTTTATGACATAATAGAAACACATCTTGATTAATTATTAATTCAATATAGAAATGAATTAGTATTCTTATGAACCAAGAACATGTTTAGAGTTATATATTCATTATCAATGCATCTTTTTACTAATAGAATTAAGTGTATTTGATAATTGATAACTAAACTTATAGTTACCTAAGTAGAACTGTATATATTTTCATTTTAGTTATAGTCAAGAATTTGTTAGTGGTAATATAATTGTAATGACTCTATATAGAGAACAGAAATTTTTATTATTGTATCTCTAGTGGTATATAGATAAAAAGTTAATTTTTTCTAATGTTAATTTGAGAAGCCAATATTACTAAGCCTTCTGGGTTTAAATACAAATTTTCTATAATTGAAATTTTTAAGAGGTTATCATTCATCTAGTAAGCTGCAATAATTGCATAGCCATAATATGACATTATTACTTATTGATGGTGTTCATTAATCTAAGTTAATATGGCTTTCTACCCCTTTATATAAGATACTTTTAGGATTGCATGATATTTAGATACTGTTTATAGTATAGCATATTCTATAACCCATTTAAAAATTTAACACGTTTAATGTCTAACTACATAATTTTAGAATTCTTAGTAAAAGTAATGTTTATCTAAAAATATATGTGATATGTTAATATCTTTTTATGTTATTTCAATAAATGACGCCAAGTGCACAAAAAGGATTATTAACTCTTATGATATATAATCTAGGTTAAGTTTAATTTTAAGTATCAGTAGTAAATTTTTTTGTTAAATTTATATTATAATTTATAGTTTAAATTTACTTGACTTGACTAGAAAAACATATTTATATATGATTTCAATTGTAGAATTACTATCAAAACAGCTATATAGGTTTGGTGAATCCCCTCAGGTTGTGACTGCTAGCACTAAAAAAAGGAAACTGTAAGGACCCCCACCATGTCCATTAAATTGTACTGGGTGATTACCCTTTCTAATCAAGGAAAGGATTGGGGCCCCAAGCATACTTGCTGAAAAAAAATTAGCAGATCTAGGGCATACCCTAGATGAGTGTTGGTATCTGCTGTCCTCCACAATCTCAATTTTGAGATCACTTAAAAGGGGAAATTTGAATCCACCAAAAATTTTAATTCAGCCAAAATTTATGTAAATAAAATCAATAGTATATGTGATGAAATCTGTGCTTAAACTAGCGGATCAAAAGTGGATCCCTGAAGGGGGCATAATTACTGGTGAAAATCTAGCAGAGTACCCTCAAATGGTCAAAAAAACCTTTTTGTATAATAAGATAATTTAATGATGCCAGAGCCCCTGACAAGTTAGTAAAGTTCACCAGAGTGAACCTCAAAAAGGCCCACCCAAGATTTGCAAACTACAATATTGCGCAAAAGTCCTTGCGCTATAGATAAGATATGCACTTCCTATTGTTAGAAATATTCTACAATCCCCACTCCTCAATTCACTAAAGTAATAAAAACCCAGCGCTCTGCTAATGGTAGTGTGCTGGGTTATTTTGTTATTTCATTGATAGTAAGTAATTCCACTGAAGAAAACCTTTTAATTTTTTAAATTTACAAAAGATTTTGGCCCCCCTGAAGGAACCATCTCAAACCATAGAGGGCACACGCTTATTAATCTTGGTGAATGTCATGGCCATCTCTCTGGTGTGTACATCCTTTGCCTTCTTCAGTAAAAAAATCATGGGAATCATCCCCAAATAGTGTTAAAAACTACATCTGACCAAGGAGCTGTGTACTTGGATTAACAGCCCAAGTTAAATATCCAATAATCCAATTTGGTCCTCCAAAACCACAAAAAACTGAAAAATGTAAATTGGTGGAAGTACATATTGTGAAAACAAATGAGGTCAAAACTGATGATGCAGTTGTTGCTTCTCAATATAAAGTGCATGTTAAGGAAAATTAGGTATTGGATCTAATATACACCCAGGATGGTTGGAACAGCCTCCCCCAACCCAACTAGTCACTCTTCAGTGCGTAAAGCATGGTCAAGACTATTGCCAGCGCTCAGTCTAGCAGTTGGGATGGGGATGATGTTCATCAATTAATATTTCCTACATATATCTTCCTATGGATCAATGTAAGGAGAGTGTCTATAACTCTCTTGTTTCCAGCGTGGTGGTGCACGGTGCACAAAGCCAATGCAAGGAAACTAGCCATTAAAACTAAAGCTACTAGTGACCAGCAGGTGGTGCTGGAGCAATAATAGCTCAAGCAAAGAAATGTGATAAGTAACCAGCTAAAAACGTCGCAGTGCACATGGAGAGAAGGGGTAAATGACCCAGGTTGGAGGGTACCTGGACGAACCAACAGTGCGTAAGGTGATAATCTTATTGTGTCCAAAATGGCAAGGTTAACGGAGTGCAAGACCTCCTTGAAGAGGTTCACGCACAGGATCATTAGAAAAATCATAAATAAAAATGGTAAAATGGGGAGATTGTTTAATGGGAAGTCGACCAACAAGGAGTTTTGGTCATGGGAAATATAATTAAACGATGTCAGGGGAATACAGGGTTTGCAGAAGTAAAACCAAGCACTGACCCACCAATAGGCAGACACTTCCATCCTGATTGTTCAAATATGCTGAAACTGACTTCACTCAAGTATTTGATTGAAGTTGGATCTGACCTGAACATGTTGTTTCATAAATGGAACAGGTTTCAAAACCCCATTCCTTGACTAACTGAATGGAACCATCTGCGTTTATTAAGTAGACCGTTTGTTTTAACGCCTGGGCTGACATAAGGGACTAAGCATTTGGCACCTCACTAGTACCAACCTGGGCATATTTTGCCTGTACCCAACGTTGGTCTAGGGTATGCCTAAGGTCAGGGAGGGCCTGTAACTTCACCTTCTGGGCCTCCTGGCGCCCAGCCTAATACTTGGGGTTGGTCCCCACTATGATGTCATGTGCCCATGACAATCACTCTCAAATTAACAGACAACTAATGTACCAAGGAAAGACTTGGCTTCCCTTGGTGTATTACAATACCCATGATATCATCCATAGTCTGCACGACATTGCCATTATGATAATTCAAGAGTAAGACCTGTGAGGATATATGTGTGCTAAATATTGATCAATGAACATCATTCACATTTCAACTGCTAGAATAAGCGCTGGCAATATCTTGACCATGCTTCAAACACCAAAGTATGACTAGTAGGATTGGGCAAGGTAGGCTGTTCCAACCATCCTGGGTGTACATTAGATCTAATTCCCAATATGCCTGAACATGCACTTGAAATTGAGGAGCGACAACTGCATTATCAGTTTAATCTCAGTAGTTTTCCCAATATGTATTTCAGAAAGATTTACATTTTTATTTTCTTTATGGTTCCAGAGGATCAAATTTGGATAATTGGATATATGATTTGGAATGAAAATCCAAGTACACAGTTCCTTGATCAAATGGAGTTTGCAACTTTACTTGAGGATGATTCCCAAAATTTTCTTTATTGAGGCAGGCTAAGGCTGTACACACTAGATAGACGGCCATGACCATCAATGAGATTAATGAGCGTGTGTCCTTCATAGTTTGAGGTAGTTCCTTCAGGGAGTCCAGAAGCATTTGTAAATATATAAAAATTTAAAAGGTTTACTTGAGCGTAATTTACTACTTATTGAGGATATCTACTTAATAAAACTCTAACATTGATTGATTATAGACAATGCACAGCCTAAACTGGTGGGTCTGAAAGCATAAAAATTTGCACAGGAGTTCCATATATAACTTAGGTGAGCACTAACAAGGGATATTTTTGAAAATATAGTAAATTAAAAAATTTTATATGTAATTAGTGAAATTTTTGTATGACTAGTGGTAATTGGTATATTGTTATGGCTGAGAAGTTTAAATTAGGTTAATTTGTTGTTTAAATAAAAGTTTTCAAGTGGTTGGTGGTCATTTGGCTAATTATCAATTTAAAAATTTTAGGAAGTAGTAAATGATTGGCTGATTTGATAGTTTAAATGGTTTTGCAAAGCAATGGGTAGTTTTAGGTTAATTCAATAGGCTAATTGGTTTTGGGTGAATGGTTATTAGTTTTTGGCTTACTTGATAGGTTTGATTAGTCCTAAACTTATTGATGGTCATCTTCCAATTCTTTAAACCAATATAATTTATAATTGGTTTATGGTCAACTTACTCAAATAAATACTATTAACAGTTATATTATACCCACAAAAAGTTCTTAATAAAACAGGCTATTAACATGATAAAAACTAGAGATTATTTAAAAAACTACTGCCTTTTAAAAACTTAGTAGAATTTGACTTCTTAACCTCATTCTGTAAAAGGATCATCAATGAAGAAAATTCACCTAGAGATAGTTTGGATCCCACAAAACTAAACTTTAACCTTCAGAGCAATGATTATTGTCCACAAATTAATTTAAGGGCCAAACAATCCAATTTATTTTTTCCACTCCATTAATTCAGACAATTTATGGCCCAATTTAACCTATAAAGTCGCAGTTTAACTTAAGATCATTATTTTAAAGCTAATATCTGATTAAAAATCTAAATTAAATGGTTTAATACCCAATCCACTTAATACAACCCTCAATGTAGCTCTAATTAATAATTTAGTATATAAACCTTTAAGGTAAACCATGAACTCTGTTTTACATGAAAGATTGGAGAATACCAAGACAGCTAAGATGTCAAACCTCCCTGAATTCATATTACTATCAGTCTCCTGAGTTTTATCTTATAAGTTACTAGAGATTAAAAAGAGCAGCTTTGACAATTATGCAGAGTTTTCAGGTTTTAAACAAGATAGTATAAAAAGTTTTAATATTTTTTAAAAGATTCTATTTTGTTAAAATTCACAATTTTCATGATTTTTTAATAATCATTGTATCATCATGGGAGATATGTAAGTGTGCCAAATTATAAAGCTCTAGCTATTTTAAAAAGATATTAAAATTAATTGCAAGATTTCATCACAGACAGACAGAAAGATATCACAGCAAGTGGAGAAACCCATTTTAAAATTATGCTTACTGGGTTAACCTTCCTTTGGAATTCTGTGCATCTAAAATGATAGCAATAAGGCTTTAGCATTCAATTAAAGTTTTATAGGAAGCAATAAAGCCTGCAGACTAAGTAAATTAAAAGTTTCTGAGCCATTTCAATCTTGAGATGACTTCAAAAACTTGAAATCATCTTTCCTATCTCAGTGAACATGAGATGTTTCAAGAAACTGCTACTAGACTGAAAGCTCAAAGTCCCAAGTGAGACATCCCCTCTACATGAAAAATACACAAAAGGTCCATCCAATCCAAATATACAGTTTAAAAAAGTTGGCAATAAGTTTGGCTATCTTATTGAGTTCAGAACTGACTATAACTTTATGCAAAGCAACTGCCACCCCTGATTGAGGCTTTGAAGGGGCTCTGTCATGATTTCCTTTATTGGGGGTGAAGCCTTAACTTGGTAAAAGTTATTTAGTTATATCAATACCAATTATCTTTTATATTCATCTATGTATAGTACATTTATTGGACCTATATTCTATTATTTCTAAAATTATATATGGTAATTTGTGGAAATTTTGATGAATTAGGAGCAGAATTTACCACTAATTGTTGTTTCTATTATAGGAGATGGAGCCTGCTAATTTTTGGGCCTTATCTTTTTCTATTAATAAAACCCAGGAATTCATAATGATGTGCATGGGCAGATCATCAAATATGTTGTAGATAAAAGGATAGAATTTCTATTATGTCATGTAATGAAAGTGGAGCTAACTATGCCACATCATCCAAGTATACAATAAAATGATAAAAACATCACCGTTTGGTAGTTTATGTGAGTTGGAAGCTGCCGGGCGAATTTTTACATTTTTTTAAAGTCTATCAAAATGGTACATTTGATGTGAAAACAATAATTGAGAGGCAATCTTTTAAGTGGCTTAGGTTTAAAGCAAGTCTTTCATGTGGGCATTTTAATGCAAGTGCTTTACAAGAAAATTCAATTTTGCATATTTGGACATAATTATTCCAGAAGTTATTACTGCTTAAGAAATAACAATGTGAAGAGTAGAAATACCATTGTCTCCATCCCCCAAGAGTCAGTATATATCTTCATTTTCATCATATCAAAGCTTAGAGCAGATTTTTCCAAGTCTAACACGAAAATTTAAGAATATAGGGCTTTATAAAAAAATAAAAATACAAAAAAACTCGGAAAAACTTATAAAAATAAACCTACAGTACATCAAAAGCGATAGAAAAATATCAGGAATCATATCCTGAAATACACCATCAAGCTGTGGCCAAGTATTAAATTATACATCCAGAGGTACACATATATACTGTAACAGGTATCAACGCACACATCCAGAGGTCAACAGAAGAAGAAACCTGAAGACTGCATATGCCACCAATTATGATTACAGCAAACTATCTCACAAAATAGGATCAATTTCTGACCAATGTCATGACAGCTTGGCAAAAATATTCCTGATGAGAGAGTCACAGGAGAATATTTTCCCATGTGTTGTGGAAACAGAGAAGTCAAATGCTGGATTTGCGTAATGTCAGATCTGTGCCCAAGAAATTATAAGAGCTCTTTGTCAACCAGTCCTCATAGGCCAAAAACCTCTGCAAGTATATTTGCAACTATAACAGTGCATTTGTATATGCATCCATTGATGCCAAGGTGAGCCACAGTTTTTCTGGAAGAAGAGGACCATTACCATACAAAGTCTCAGAAGACTTTAGTTTATAACCTCTCACTTGATGTCAATTGACAGACCTGCATAGGCCTGTATCTATTATGATGACTCTCAACAACCAGTCAATGAGAAAATGGGAAGATCTGAGAGTGACAAATGCTTGCAACTGTCATGAGAAAGTTGGACACTGTGTTGCAGAAATCCAATTTGTATGCACAGGCTTACAAAATGATTAAGGATGTTGTTTCTCAAGTTAGAGATTATGAAATAGTCAAGCTCATGTTTCAAAAATCCAGAAAAGGACAAGAAGAGATATAACAGACCAATTAAAAATGAGGTTGCAATCATCTTTGTGAGATAGTAAAAACTCTCATATGAATATTGACTTTACTGTCTTCCATAAACAGCATAGACTCCTCAAATACTTTAACTTAGCCCCCATATTGATCTGATAAACTTTCCTCTGCTCTTTCCCTAAGGTAAACTTAGATGGGATTTAAACATGATTCACATGAGATAAATACAAATTGCATCTCACAACAGGTTAACAATGCAGCAGTTCTACAATTACAGGCTAATTGTAAGTTCTGGAGCCCATCCCCTGCACCTGAACATGGAACAAATTTCTTTTAGGAAAAAAAGGTCCAAAGGCCCATGTGGACCCCTTGTCACAGAAAAGTGACTTGGCGCACGTAATGAATGAGCGTTGGGCCACTGCCCTACCCCCAAGGATGTCCTACTCCCACCTCTTCTCCCCTTCTCTACACTGTTAGGATTGATAGTGGGAGTTTGCAGAGAGGTGGCCCAAGCCAGGGGCCACAGATAGGCCCCTGGGACTCACCCCTTCCCTAGAAATTTTTAATAAAATTTGGATAAAAAAGGTCACAATGACCTTGAGGCCCAGTTTGCTAATTTCAGTTCATTGGAGCTGGTCCATACTAGCTGACATGAAAAATCAAATATGGGAATAATTTGGGCTCCAGACCAGTCATTGAATGGTCTGGCCCAGATGCTTCAGCCCTATGGGACGTATTCAGGAATTTTGGGATGTGTGGGCATCCTGACTCAAGTGTTCAGGTCCCAGGTCAGCCTGTCAACCTGACTTGGTTCTAAAAAGTTTGGAAAATTTATAAAAGTAAATTTTGAATTTTGTCAGGGTACCAATAACCACCCTGCTTTCCACCCCATCAGCCAATCAGTTCCCACTGCCAATTCCCTAGGGACCAATATCTGTACACCTCCCCAAGGTTTCTCCCAATTTTTAAGGCAACAGCCCCTCCCAGGGGCTGTTGTCAGTTTACTGTTACTCTCTCACCCTGTTTTAAAAATAAACCCTGATACTCTCATTAAGCTTGTTGCAGACCTCATCCTTCCTTTTTTTATATAAAAAAATTCTGACAAACAAGATGGTGAAGCTTGCTGCTACCCAGATATTCCTCCCAATGATTGTCAACTGAATTAGTCAATTTACCCTACCACCTGATGGTGCATCATCAAACTCACAAATCAAGTTTGATCTAGACAACGCATCTGCTTCTCCTACTGCTATTGCACATCTGTTTGTCACAGAACTTTCTCTGTTCCACCGCTTATTCACTTGAAGCCTCTCTATTGGTGGAACAGTGCCAGAGCGCCTCCATTCCGTCGTCCATGGAGTTGGGACCCCCACCCAACCTGCATGCTAAAGATCTTGTTCACTTGATGGGCCTGGAGCACCCTTTTCAGGGAGAGATTGGCCCTGACGCTCTGCGTGGCTCCCCTTAATGCCTGTTTCCGCTGCCAATCTTGTGGTGGAACTTGAATAGCCTTATGTCAATATACAACTCTCTTTTTTAAACTCAAAGGTACATAACCATGAAACTATAGGAGTTGTCATCATCCAATACTCCCCCACCCTTGGAGTTGCCCCTGCAAGGCTTGCGGTTGCCCTCATCACAACCATTTGATTTTCCTTAGGGGCCTTTGGTACATTACTGAATTTTTCTTTACTTACTTCCACATTAAAACCTTGCTCTTCAAAGTTGTTCAGACCACTGTGCCCATGGCATTCTTAGCTCTCCACTGGGTGTTCAAACACTCTGATTAGGAGCCCAGTCTACAATTTCTTAGCCACATCAATGACACTAATGGAGAGAGACAATCATAGGTTTACTCCTCTTAATCATGGCTGCAAGCTCTTTCAGTAGTATTTGGTTCACTCATATGTGAGATATAAATCAAACAACCTCTTCTATATTTGTCAGAATCAAAGCAAACGTAGAATTGATAAGTATCATGGACTTATGAATGCCCTTGCTCAAGATGCAGCTGATCGTTAGAGACTAATTGGAAGAGTCTGCATATTGCCTTTGACATTCCATGGCAGCCCAAGATATATGCACCAAATTACTTGGACATCATGATAATCATGAACTGGTATGGAAAACCTGGTCTTTTCATCAAGTTCACCTGTAATACAAACTTGCCTGAGATACCAATTTAACTGAAGTCGGGTTAACCTCCTAAAGACTTACTAGACTTGGTGGTGAGAGTGTTTTACCTCAAACTCAAAGTTCTTTTAGGATTACTCAAAGATATTATTCTGGGAGATGTTTTTACCTCATTTATGTTGTTGAGTAGAAAATGGTTACTCCACATATCCACATCATGATGATGCTGAAGAGTGATGACAAAATCAGAGGAAAAGAAATGATTAATGAAGCAGTTGGTGCTGAAATACCTTATGAGACTACTGAACAAAAACTTTACAGTATCATGACCCAGCATATGATTTATGGACCATGTGGAGAACTTAACTGTAACTGTTTTTGTATGGAACATGGCAAATGCATTAAAGAGTTCCCAAAGAAAATCAACCCTGAGACTCAAGAGAATGTTGACAGCTACCTTTTTTACATACAAAGAGATGGTAATTCTTACATGAATAATGGAGTCAGGATTGACAATTGATGGGTAGTTCAGTACAAGTTTTTCCTCAAAGAGTTCAATGCTCACATCGATGTGGAGATTTGTGCCACTGTGAAGGTGATTAAGTATCTTTACAAGTATGTAAACATAGGTCATAATTTGTGCAAAGATGGAAGTCACCTCCAAAAACAATGAGCATGATGAAATTACTTGATACATTGATGGTAGAATAGTGACAGCTCTGGAAGTGGCTTGGCAACTTCTTGGATTTAAATTTCTCTCTTAAATGAACCACATTGAGAGATTGAAAGTTCATTTACCTCATCAACATAATGTTAAATTTCTGGAAGTTCAAGAATATTAGGTGTTAGAAAACACTTCCTCAAAAGATACAATCTTTCTGCATACTTCAAGCTGTGTCAGTCAGACCTTGATGTAAGGTAGATTTGCTACACAGAAGTCAGAGAATGATTTCCCAATTATTAATGAGAATGGCAAAAATTAATACATCATTTGGATACAATTTCTCAAGTGTACAGCATCAGCCCTTTGGATTGTGATGATTTCTCCTGCAACTTCTTCTAAACATTTGAGGGCCAACATTATTTGAGAATCTGAGAGCTGTGAATGGCATTACATATGAAATATATAAGGAGAAAGCAAGAGCCAGAAGATTACTTGAAAATAATGAGGAATGGTTGATATGCCTTGAGAAGATTCAATATCATTTGGCAAAACCTCTGAGGGATCTTTTTCCATCATTTTGGTGTTCTGCAATCCTCAAAATCTTATACCTCTTGAATTATTTTATCAACATCTAAAAATTTTAAGTGAGGTGTTGAGAAGGGATCACTCAGCTGAAAATTTTATAGTCTGATGACTTGCAGAAATTAATGATATACTGAGACTTCACAGAAGAAAAAATTCTGACTTTAAACTTCTTGATTCAGTCTTCTATATCAATCAAGATGAAAATTACATCCAGGAGGGAGAGAAGAGACTTGGTAAAGAATGCTATATCAAATAGAGTTAAGAGCAAAGACATGTTGTTGACAGCATTCTTCAAGCCTGCAGAGGAAAAGGAGACAACAAACTCTTTTCTATTGAAAGTCCTGGTAGAACTGGCAAAACTTATTCTATAAAACTTTGGTGTTTATTTTAAGGGGAAATGGAAAGATTATAATTTTAGTAGCCTCAGCAGGAATTGCAGAAATATTGCTGAAAGGTGGAAGGATGACTCACATAAGGTTAAGTTACTGGTACTACTTAACAAAGCATTAACATCACTTCTAATAAAAGGCCAAAAGATATGTAAGTTGGAGGCTGCCAGCTTGATTATTTGGGACAAAGTAGCAATGGCACAAGGATATACTCTTGAAGTTCTCAACCTGCTTCTTTACAATATGATGAAAAGTAAAATTCTATTTGGAAGTAAATTATTTTATCGGATAAGACTTCAGGTATTAGTTACCTGTTGCTAAGAGGAGGTTGAGCAGCAATTATTGGAAAATCTCTCAAGTGATACAACCTCTTCAACTTATTTAAAAAATTCAAGCTCCCCAAAATATGAGAGCAGATCACAATGAGAAAGTATTTGTTAAATGTCTTCTGAAATTTGGAGAAGCTCATCTGCCACATTCAGAAGATTTTGGAGATGATACTTCCAGATTCCTGAGCCTTGCGCTGCTAAAAAATAATCGCTATCAAATATTTTTTAGAAACAAGCTTGACCCTAATCCTGTGAGTCATTCAAAATCTTATGATCCTGACATTGAGAAATGATGCTTCACTTGAGATATATGATAAGATTTTCAATAAAATACATGGAGAAGCCAAAAATCTACAACAGCATTGATAATATTGAGTGTGATGATCTGGAGGAACAGAGTAATTATTGAATGGAGTTTATTAACTTGCAGACTCCTTCAGGAATGCATCTGCATATACTGAGACTGAAGGTAGTATCAATCATCATACTGCAGTATAACTTACGCACAACAAAAAGATTGTGCAATTGAATACACCTAATTATCCAAAATACAGGTGAATATATTCTTGATGCCAAAATCCTTACTGGTGATCATGCATGTGAACATGTGTTTATTCCTCAGATTATCTATCTCCAAGCTAAGCTTAGCTTCTATTTTAACTGAGAAGGTGATAATTTCTTATTAGGCTATTATTTGTCATGATAATCAATAAGTCCTAAAGTCAGATCTTTGACAAAATTGGACTTTATCTTCTATCTTCAGCTTTTGGAAATGGCCATATATATATCACCTTTTCTCAAGTCAGGCGCTTTGAAGATATGAAAGTTTTTGTAGAAGATTCCATGAATTAAGGAGGATTGGCTCCCAAGTCTGGACTCAAATATGGTATATTGTGAGGTTCTATAGGTAACTCTTTGATGTGTGCACTCTAATTTTTCTTTACAGGGTTACATGGATAGTCTATTAAAGTCTCTTTAGTCTTTATTTATTTATGTGGAACTAATTTCTCACTGCAATCAAAGGGCAAAATGAGAGCATGGGCAGAGCAGCTTACCCAAAAACGCTAACATCTGAGAAATGTTGGATGGTTCCTGAGATGTTGCGTATGGGAAATCCTATTGGGCACACGGCTAGTGGATTTACTAAATCATGCCCAATCAATGCTGGGTAAATTAGTTACCAATCTATATTTTAATTAGGGTTGAAGAAATACACGGGTGAAGCCGTACTACCTGCTAATGTTTTTATACAGTAAAAAATTGTTTCTGCTTATTTTCTTAATAACTTTAATAATTAAATAACTCTATAGATTAAATTAAAAACTTTCCCAGGAATCTCTCCATCTACTGGTATAAATATTTAAATTTTTTCACTATATTAAAGGTTATGGGACAACAGATAGACGTTGAGCATCATATATTCGTATAAATAGTAAAATGAATCCAAGTACCATTAAGTTCAATGTGCTTCAGTATTCAAAATTCTCCATAGTCGCTAAGTAAACCCATCTTAAATGACTAAGTTTTAATTTTTTTACCACATTATAAATCTCACAATAATTTCAAGTCTGCCTTTCCACTCATTAAAATAACGGCCAACAAGCTAATTGGGCTTGTCATAGCTTTTTTGCAGCTGCCTTAATTCCATTTAAATAAAGCCAGATCTTTTGTCTTATTTCTTTAAAGATAATGTGATCGGTTCAAAATTTAATTAACACGTTGACAGCTAACTACGAGATAACTCGTAGTTTGCGTTTACGAGTTACCTTGTAGTTGGCAATCAACGTGTTAAAGCTTGTCTATCAAAGATTCACCAGACACCAAAAATATCCATAAAGAACTTTTATAATTAAGTTTCCAATATTTAAGCTTCTATGGCCTTTTGCAAGTTGCTCAACATAAGCAAATATATAATGACGGATGTAAAAATGCTTTTTACTCCTTAAACATTAATCAAACAAGAATAAAATTTTGACTATAAACAATTGATACTCTCACCAACGTCATTAAAAAAGTTGTAATTCAACGCAAACTTGCCAAATTTAACTTTAAGAAGTCAAAAATTAAAGTGCGGAAAAATAAAGAGTCAGCTCAAAGTGAGTAAATGTTTTATTTCATGCGTGTCATGAATTTTAAACTTGGGATGGTTGAGCTCTACAAAGACAGAGGTTAAGATTTTTGAAATGTTAACAATTAGCTAAAATGGACTTTCTTCTTTGCAGAAAGCGCAAGCGTGTTGAGCCGAATCGTTTTTTCCAATCTTTCTTTAACCTGATGGCACCCATGAATCGCCAGCTCCACCACGTCTTTGAAATGTTCAATATGTAGCTTAGATTCAATCTAACAATATCAACTCAAATAGCGGAGGCTAAATACCTGTAGGAGGATAACTTTTTGATTCAAAGGAGAAATAGCAACCGTGACCTCCGGGGATTGGGAGGACGATTCTTCAATCTGATTGATATCTGAGAGGTGAGCCTTAAAAAACCTAAAATACCGAGAACGACTGTATTCTCAAAAAATCCAGCGGAGGTTGCACAGACATAGTCCGTCATAGGAACCCCGGCGTGGATGAGTGCCAACGTCGACGCATTAATACACGCTTGAAGCATGCCTAGATAGCTTAGCTTTTATCCTACCCACAATTATACCTCCATCGTTCTGTAAAACCTGGAGGTAAATATCAATCTGAGAGCGAGAGGAAAGCTGAGTCAAAACAATCGGCTCAAAGGTCTGTTTGACAGATTGAGCTAATTCCAAAAGTCGCCTGTCATCAGCACTACAAAAATTAGATTACTTATCGTTTTTCGTTCGTTTGTGCCGTTCACTGGAGCTAAATGGCGAGACATTGATTTCAACGTTTAAAAACGCTCGATCGTGGAGTACAGCGGCTTTTTTTCTAGGCTTTTATGTTAAGTGCATCTCGGAAGAAATTACTTCGCGAGGGCCATAAACTGCTGCTAAGATTTTGGTGTTTCCGAGCTCGATATAGGACGAACCATCAGCGTCAGCTAATACTCCAACTCTAGAGACTAGCTTTCTAAGCTCAGTGGGTCGCCTGCCATCGACTCTGAGGCCTTCGTTTATGTGAATTAGTAAAATCAGTAAAACTTCACCTTAATCAAATAAAAGTCAAACATAATATAGCATCTAAAAAAATTACCTTCAATGCTAATCAATTCTCTTCTTGACTGTAGAACAAAACGGAGTGAAATAATAGTTAGTATTGGAAATAAGTAAAACCGACCCAAGAGTGTATTTTATCAGCAAAAGCTATGTAAAAATTACCATGATTCACAACGCGATGTACAGATGTCAAACCCTCTGAAATGAAAGGATATCAATAAAATTAAAGCTAATTAATAAGGAAGACGACCAGAGTCAGGATTTCAACGTGTTAAAAATACAAAAAAATAAATTAGATAACAAGATTTTTCTAAGTTTACAATTCAGCGTATGGAGTAATCCATTTATAGGATGTCATTAGACAGGTAAAAGTCGGAAGACCAATTTTCAGGACAAAGCTGCACGTTAAAATGATTGGATAAGGAGCAATGTTATAAATCTATCTTTAACCCTTTATGGCCTATAATCACAGACAATACTGTTGATATGCATTTAAAATCAAAAATACATGCAAGATTCATTTCGCCCCAAAAATTTTACATATAACGCTGCTTAATAGTTTATTTATGACAAGGGGTCTGAGACCCTTCTTGTTGACGTAAATGAAAAAGGCATATCAAGTATATGAAAAGTTTAATTTAATCTACTAATATATCAGAATAGGCTCACATCAATCTGATAAAGCGGAGGAGGAATATGAATTTTATTGACAGCTAGACCCTATGTTACTTAACAGATAACCTTATCAAATTATTGTTGCTATATAGTCTAGGTTTAAAAGTACAAAAAAGTCAATAATTAGATAATTTTTTATAGAGGTTACCAATTTGATGTGCTATTTTCAATGATGATCCTTAAATACTGTAATCAAGCTCATAGGTTTATAAAGATATCAAGTAAACGATTAACTTGTGTTTAAAATTATTACTATATTAGTATCGTTATTTGTAATAAAACTCTGAGCTTAATTTTTCAGTATACCTTTACTTAATTGTTATATTAGAATAGAATAGTAATTCTATTATTATTGAGATACTTTTTATATCAAGCTGCTAAAGGCAATAGATTAATTTCTAATGTAATTTAGTCTATAACATTTCCCTTGGTAACTTATAATAACAGTTGTTTATTATTGTTTATCTTGTTCCAGAGCAGTACATATGTGTTTAACTTTTATTATGTTTAAATTATTTGCCCGCTAAAATTCATTATCAACATAGTCAGGCAAAATAAAGATAAAAGCATGCAGAAAAGCAAGAAAATAAATTAGAAATTATCAGCAATTTATGGAGATGAAGTTAGAAGAGTAAATAAAATATTAATGATTACACTGGACAACAAAATTTTGGTTTTTGTTTGTACAAGAATGATAACAGCTGAATCTTATAGAATTTTTGACGCTGATTTCAAATAAGTAGATGGTTTCTTTCTATCAGGCATAGTTTTTTTGTAATTACCATTTTTTGAAAAACGTTTATTATACATGCATGCAATTTTACCATACCTAAAATCTGCTTCATTTTGATTTTCTGGCGTAGAGTGCTCTAGGTAAATCAGTCTTCAGATTCCAGCAATTGTCAGCTAGCATTATTGGGTTCCACTTTCCTTGGTAGCGTGTCTCCATGGTGAATATTTCCTGGTGGGAGCGTTCACCATGTTTGTCACTCGCAGCTCCGAGATTGGTTGGGTAAAATCCAGATGATAATATAAGAAGTGGATCTTTAGTGACATATTACAGCCAAGTGCTTTATAACTTTTAAGAAGCTCAGTTATCAGTTCTTTGTAGTTATCTGCCTTATCATTTCCATGGAAGTTAATGACAACATTTTTAAAAAGATTTCCAAGCAGCAACCTAACAGTCATTTAAATGTCTTCATATTGAATATCATCCATTAGTTTTCTTATACCAGGACCAGCAAATATGCCTTCCTTAATTTTAGCATCACTTATCTTGGGGAACTTGCGTTTTAGGAACTGAAATCCACTCCCCTCACAATCCATTGCTTTGCCAAATTTTTCATTAACCTAGCTTAACGTGTAGTAGAGGAAGGTAAACTTTTCAGGTTTTACTAGTGCTGGGCTCACAACGTTCTTTTCTTATACAATCAATGATTCTCTTTCTGGCCACTTTTTCTGAAGATAATAATTCTTCCTATCTCTGCTATACCACTTGCACAAAAAGCAACACAATTTAGTATATCCAAGTTGTAAATCAAGTAACAGTGCTATCACTTTCAGGTCTCCACAAACATGTCACAGATGTTTCTCATACTGAATCATATCCAACACATATTTCATACTTTCATATGTCACCTTCATGTTAGCTGCATGAGATAAAGAGATTGATGGGTATTTATTTCCAACATGAAGGAGGACTGCCTTCACACTATGTTTTGAGGAGTCTTTAAAAGGATGCCATTCATCAGGATGGTGCATATGTCCAAAATTTTCTAGTAAAGATTCCAAATCATTGCAGTAAACTAAGTTCTCATACTGTAAGAATAAACTTTTAAAATCACACTGCCTGTCATGGAAACCACTTATTTTAGTATTATGTTGTAAAAATTTCCATCATTTCAGTCATGATATGAGAAGTTCAGTTTGATTCTGAATAAATGTAGATCACAAATGAGATCATTTAATTCTGACTGATTAATTAAGTGTGGTTCAGTCTTTGTAGTTTCTAAAAAGTCTGGTTATCTCCTTTCTTTATAATCCAATAAATCTGCACAACCTTCAATGTTAATAGCATCTTTGTCTAATTCCCATGTTTTTGGAGGTACTGGAATTGGAAGCTGTGGACTGTGAGACACTGGTCTTATAGAAAAGGGAATATTAGGATATTTGACATTATGTCTAGCCTTCAATGTTATCCCTGATATTTTTGTTAAACAAAAATAACAGTCTGTAGAGTGATCCTTTGGTTCTTGTGGGATCCACCAACAGATGCCACAAATTCTTTGTTAAAATAAGGAAATTTACTTTATAAATAAAAGTAATAAACAACGCTTTGTTAAAGTTTTTTCTGTTTTTTATTGTTTAAGCAGGGCCAAACCAAGAAAGGTCCTTTTCTCAATGCTAGTATTTCCTATTTAAACTAGTTTGAATTTTGAGACCATGGGTATTCGAGGCAAAAGTATATAAAGCTGAGTCATCCAAATTAGGAAATATAGGCTTTTGGCCTATCAGATCAAAGATGAATATTTTGAGGCAAAACTGACCCATGTAGTAATGATTTGATGAATTGTATCCAATCACCAGTGGGTAAAATCTTCTCACCTCAGCAGTGGTCAGACTCATGTGGTAATGATTAGTTAATTTTCACCCTATCATTGTCAAGTAAAGTCTTCTCACCTCGGTGGTGGTCAGACTCATGTGGTAACAAACGCCCCAAATTTGGCTGAGAAGTCAGAGTAATCCTATTTTTAGTTATTACCTCTTTAAGCCATTTTTTGTTATAAACCATATTTTTCCAATAGTTAAAATTCCACTGAGAATCCACCAAGGTCTTTTTGCCATGGGTACTCATATCTTTGATAACCACAATATTATTTGAAGATTGGGCAGGTGATGGGCCAATCATGGTAGCAGGTTCAGGGGCACTCATAACTCCAACATTCTTTTTCTTAAGTCAAGAAGGAGATTGTCTGACATTGCCCCCCTCAAGAATGTTGGGAGGGGTGTAGGGTCATAGGAAGCAGCCATGTACCCATTTTATGATAATTCCTGTAGCCAAAGACTTTATAGAATATTCATTTTCTCTCTTATATATGATGGTAAATGGCCCCTCCCATATTGATCCAAGTTTGCCACTACAGGGAGTTATGTGATTGTGGTAATATAAAACCCCTATCCGACACTTGGTAAGAAGGTAGAGGAGCTTGGAGCTCATTGGCAGCTTGGCCTTCTTTAGTAACCGTTTTTGCAAGGTTGGTATAATATATAGGTAAGGTGGGAAGCGGGTACTCAACCATGCAAGAGTATTCCTTCTTGCTGGGTTTGTTATTGGCTAGAACTAAGGGGACTTTATAATTAAACAACAACAAGAACCCTTGCTTCATATTGATAATGCTGTCATATTCAATCATAAACTGAGTACCTATAAGTATATCATAAGCGTTGTTATCTAAATCCACTGCAGGGGCCAATAGAATAAGCTTCCCAATATGAATGGGAAGGGACGAGTAAGTACCCAGTGCGCAGGTGTTGTTAGGACCAGCAGTTCCAAAGTCTTGGTTGTACTCCAGGTCAGGTGCAAGTTTGATCTTTTTCATCAACTTGGAGGAGATTACGTTCACTGGGGAGCCTGTATCTAAGATAGCCATCACCTGAACTTTTTGGATAACCACTTCAACCTTTGTAATTATCCCCCCAGAAGTGGGCGATAGCGCTAAGACCTCCTTAAGATAGAAATTGGAGGTTAATTTGCATGCGGTCTTGGGGCAACTTTCCTGGATGGACTGCATGGTATGGCCATGCTGGATAGGGCGAATAAGGTGAGACAACACCTCATCTGCATTACTGGTAGTATCAATAACAACTGGCTCCCCTAGAACTTGGCAGAGATACATCTCTTCAGGTATGGTGGCTTCATCTACTCCTCCAGCATTCAAGCAATTGGGGACTTCCACTCCAGCAGGTACTCCTACAATGTAATAGCTGACCTCATCCGTACCCCCTCAGAATCATCCCCTGGGGTATTAGTAACACGAGGTACTGGCATAAGTTGTTTAGATGAGTCAGGCACATGATATTTGTCAGCAATAGGTGTGCCTTTCCCTATGCTGACATTTCTTTTCCCTGCTCCTGTTCCTCAGCGTCAGCTTTCTTTCCAGCACACAACCTCCTTGTGTCCAAACTTGTTGCAGTATTTGCACCGAGGGCGTTCAGGATGTTTTGCTTTGGGGTTTTGCTCTTCAGGGCCCATTATCTGAAGAGGCTCCTTCTTGTCTTCAATAGCTAAGGCCTGAGGCTTAGGCTTTGAATCCTCAATGGTTAAAATGCAAGGACGAGATACTGCTCCACATGAAACTTTGGTCTTATGGAAATCAGTGACATCTATTAACGCCTCCTTGATATCTTGAATGGTATGGAAATAGCGTTTAACTGAGGTGATGTGCATCATTGGCGATGGGTAAGTAGCCACTCCAGTCAAACGGCGGCTACAGCATCATCCAAAGTCAACATCTTTGAATTTAGCAACGTCTGTGCTTCCATATAAAATCGTTCCACAAAGGTGATCACTGACTCTCCTTTTCAGATACTCATACGCATAAAAGCTTGCTTTTTCATACTTAAAGCCTGTTTTGAACTGAACGTGTTTATGAGGGCCTCTTTAACTTTGGACCAGGTGCTAAGAGCATCCATATGTGGAACCATCACCTCCTGTGCCATGCGGCCCAAACAGGAAAGGATATGTTTTGCCTTCTGATGATCAGTCACCCCTTTCATAGCTGCTTCATAAACATATAAAAATGAAGCAATGCTACCCTCGCTGGGGATAAACTTGTCTTTAAACGTTGGTTTGAATGAATTATAGTCATTCCCAGTAAGGGTATAAATAGCTGGAGCTTCTGCTTCTGAGGTTTCAGAGCAGTAGCTTAACTGATCAAAGGTCCATGAAAGGCAATTGAACTTATCATGCATGGCCTCAAGCCAGGTTTCCATTTTATAGAGGGCTTCTAGGGACCCAGATTCACATAGTCTCAGTCAAGCTTTGATCCCTGATTTATGAGTTTCAAGATCTTCCACTTGGCTCTCCATTGCAGTGACTTGAAGATGGAGTTGTGACACCATTGAGCTTAGGTTTAATTGAGCAGTTTCCACAGCTTTCACGTGGTTCTTCAGCTCTTCTTTTATTTGTTTACACCCTTCATCATCACGAGAGTGGGAGTTGGGGCCTTGTACCCCCTCCTTAATCTGTTCATACATCTGCTCGACCTGCATTAGTTAACTAAATACTTCCTTCAACAGCACAGGGCTTTCCAGCGAAGCTTCTATCACTTTTGCTTCAGTTTCACATTCAGTCAGGTGATGTGCCAAATATTTGGTATTTTCAAATAAAGCTTTGAGAGCTAGCTCCTTTTCTAGCTGAACAACCTTGGCCGCGAGGGTGGTGGTGGCGCTAGATGGTTCAAGCAACAGATGACGTTCAAGCTCATCAACATGCAAAAAGGCCTGAATTAACTTTCGCTCCACCACTGCCATACGCTGTTCATATTTCTCTTAAAGGATGGAGTCAGGGGCTGAAAGGTCACGATGCATTTGCTCATTTTGCTTTTCAAGTTCTTTAGTAAGCTCCTCCAAAAACGACCAGGTGCTAGCGGAGGAAGTGTTCAGTTCATCCCAGAATATCTTCATGGCCTCCTCGAAATACTTTATAATCCCAGTGTCCATAGTAATAAGTCAGTCATGCAGCTGTATGATGAAGTTGCGATTAGCTTCCACACCAGATCTAACTGCTTTAAGATGTTCAGAGGTCAGTTGATACAGCTTATCATAGGCTAACTTCAGAGCTGCATGGGTATCTAGGTGTCAATAAAGCTCTTCATGATGGCCAGCTAAGAGATGCATCATATGGACCAAGGCAGGGTGAGCAAACTTGCATACGTAGGTGGTCAAATTTGTAAGCTGGCCATAGGTCTCTGGGAGGACACTAGTCTCATAGAGAAACAAGTAGTGTTCCTCTACCAATGATGCTTGTTCGCGAGATGCAATGTCGCCAGGGTTAAGGATACCATGAGTAAGGTCTCTCATGGCGTCAGTAGCTGGCCAGGTGATGCAACGAGACTCAGGTATTAATATGCGTTCAAATTGTTCTTCTTCTCCAAATATCAAAGCGGTAGGGCTATACATTCAATCATTGTCTTCAGTCCCTTCCCCATTTTGCATCCAACAGGTGACACTCTCCATTACTTTAATACTTATCAAGTATTCAGGGTGAGCCCCTGTAGTGAGCACCTGTTTGTGGGATCCACCGACAGATGCCACAAATTCTTTGTTAAAATGAGAACTTTACTTTATAAATAAAGTAATAAATAACACTTTGTTAAAGTTTTTTATGTTTTTAATTGTTTAAGCAGGGCCAAACCAAGAAAGGTCCTTTTCTCAATACTAGTATTTCCTATTTAAACTAGTTCAAATTTTGAGACCAAGGGTATTTGAGGCAAAAGTATATAAAGCTGAGTCATCCAAATTAGGAAATATAGGCTTTTGGCCTATCAGATCGAAGATGAATATTTTGAGGCAAAACTGACCCGTGTGGTAACAATTTGATGAATTGTATCCAATCACCAGCGAGTAAAATCTTCTCACCTTGGTGGTGGTCAGACTCATGTGGTAACGAACACCCCAAATTTGGCTGAAAAGTCAGAGTAATCCTATTATTAGTTATTATCTTTTTTAGCCGTTTTTTGTTATAAACCATATTTTTCTGATAGTTAGGATTCCACTGAGAATCCACCAAGATCTTTTCACCATGGGTACTCATATCGTTGATAACCACAATATTATTTGAAGATTGGGCAGGTGATGGGCCAATCATGGTAGCAGATTTGGGGGCACTCATACCTCCAACATTCTTTTTCTTAAGTCGAGAAGGAGATTATTTTGACAGTTCTCTCCAAATTATTGGAATTGCAAATGTCTTGTGATGAGATTTATTTAATCAACCAGTCAACAGCGTTACAAATGAATTGCAACAAATGTGAGGGGCCCAGGTCTTGTCCTGATCACCCAATTTACATCTTTAATATAGTTCAAACAATTTTTTACAGTGGAGTAATATTTATCCTCTGAGACTTTAGTGTTACCTCACCACAGATATAGCAGAAACTGTCTGTATGGTTAATGCAACTAAGTGGCATTTTCATAAAAAATTTCACTGTTATACACTCAAAAACACTTAATACAAAATGCTTTAACACTTTACAACACAGATTAATTTAGTATGTACATGCACTGACTGCACAGGGAAAAACTAAATTACAAACTGTTAGGAAAAGTACCACAAACTATGCCATGATTAAACAAACTTAGACACACAAGAGTATCTGAAATTCTACTCCCAGCAACAAGATAAGAATGTTGTATGTCCAAATCAGCTGAGAAGGGAAGATGTCAGACATTTACAAGTCCCTAATAATGACTTTAAATTTTAAATACTAAGGAGGATTTAGCTGAAATACCATGGCTGATTCTTGGTAGAACCTCACAAATTGGAGTAACACTAGTTTGAATACCTCACAAGCAATTAACCCTAAATTAACAATTGATAACTTTGATTTCATGGTGAACTCTGGGGTGTCCATCAGATGAATCTCCCCTAGCCCCTACCAGTCCCATCCCAGCACCTACATGAAACCATCCCTGTCATGGAAATGAAAGAAGAAGTTTAGACTGGCCTGCCAGTCAAGATGCGTGAGCTCCCAAAAAGCAAGCCAGAATGCCAGGGGCATTGCCAACTGTGCGACTTGATATGGAGCCGGGAAGTGTGACACAACAAAGTGGTGGCGTAGCAGCAGGGTAAGGAGTATCCCAATGGCGAACTACACTGAACCCAAAAAAATTGGTAATGCCCACCCAGAGTGCAGGGCGATGGACCACCAGGGAAATGCCATCTGGGATGTGGTTAAAAAGGAGAATAAACAAATACAAATTTCTTTTTGGTAAAATTTTATTGGGAAAGGAAAGTAAGAAAATTGACCAACAATTTACTCAGTGCCATGCAACTGATTAAATAGTGGTCAATCGGGTAGTGACAGGGTGGGGTTGGGGCCCAACAAATTTGACCTAACTAGCGCATTGTTTGGGAATGGGGGGACTTATTCTTTAAGAACCAACATCGCAAAATTTGGTGGCAGGCCAAGTCTCTGTCAGTTTGACCTCAAACGTCCAAACCAGGGCTTGACTACATTTCCAATGATTAGTATGATGGCGTTTAGCCCGACGGGCGATGAAAATCCCCCAAGGCCATCCCTTATAGGGATGGGTCCATTTGGTTAGGAACGGGTTTGGGATGGCCAACCCACCCACGCTCGGTCATTTAACCGCTCGTTCAGTCAAGAGCATCATATCAGATGCAGCACCCAAATTACTATCCAAGGGCTTCAAACTTATGTCGATAGCACCCAATATTTGTTCAACTGGTTTGGGGATTGAATTGGAACCATTGGATGATCCAGCCAGTATCTCATCCTTTGTGCTTTTAAAGCCATTCAAAATATTGCGCATCAGCCAGGTTGCCAGCCAAATTAAATCTGACCAATTTAAATTGATAAACTCGGCACAGATTTTGCTAATTCCCCATAACAGTTCTTCCAAGGTAAGTGTGGGTATTGGGGGTGGGATCCAAAGTGGACGAGCTGTTACCCATCGCTCATCTACTACTTGAGCGAGGTCGCCCTGAGTAATGAGGGGTATCGCCATCCTCTTCAGTATCTTCTTATTTGGGAATGGGAAGATGGAGCGATCAAGAGCTAAAGAGCATTCCCCAAAACTTACATTACCCTTTCCTTTTTCCAAAGGAATGGCACCCCCACTGGGAAATTGCGCCAGAGCCACATTCTTGTGTGCTTTAGGTAGCTTGATAGCCATAATTGTCATGATTTTCTGAGGGGGATGGGGAGACTCAGGGTGGGATGCGTGGAAGGCTTTGACCAGAGCCATGCAATTTGTGCAATCGCGCACCTTGACTCAACTATTTTCATAAGCTGGGTATCCTTTCCAGGCCATGAGATATTAAACCAAACGCCACAATTTGCAAGATGCCAAGATAGCCTCTACTTCAGCCTCTTCCTTGCTATTGACAACGACTGGTTCCAGGTCCATGGGAATTACACCTTTGAAGGGCAATAACTGGTAAACATGGAAGATTGGGTGCTGCTTCCAATGTGCGGGAAGCTTCAGGCGGAACGCCCCATTACCCAATACTTGCTCCACTAAGTGAGGACCCAAACGCTTACTGGTGAATTTGCGGGAAGGGGTTTGAATTTGCAAGTGCCAGGTGTTGAGCATGATGTAAGAACCCAACATAAAATCATGACCTGGAAGGCGCTTACGGTCTGCAAATTGCTTATAATCACTGATTGCTTTGGTGAGGTATTCCCGTACCAAGGCTTGAGTTGAATAAATTTGGATAGCATGATCCGTGGCAGCTTGAACTTCAGGTTGCAAGCATGCCCCAACTGAAAATGATGGGTTATAGCCCAGCATTGCTTCATATGGTGAAAACCCCGTGGAGGCATGGATCCCATTATTGTATGCAGATTGAGCGAGAGGCAAGTCACCAGACCAGGTATCCTGTGCTGCTGTGGCATAGCAATGCAGGTATTGTTCGAGGACTTGATTAACCCACTCAGTCTGACCGTCAGACTGGGGGTGATACGCTGTGAATTGACAGGGGTTATCTTCAGGATCAATAGGAGTTCATTCCAAAAGCGTGCAGTAAACTGAGTACCCCGGTTACTAACGATTTCCTGGGGAAGACTGAACATCAAAAACACATGTCATACAAAAAGATGGGCAGTATCTTCTGACATAATCGCAGAAGTGCAAGGGATAAAAAGGGAGAATTTTGTGAAGCGATCTACCACCACCATTATCGCTGAGAACCAATTAGAACAGGGGAGATTGACAATAAAATCTACAGATACTGAGGTCCATGGACCTTCCGCCTGCTATAAAGGGTGTAGGAGGCCATTCTTACTGGAGCGATCTGACTTGGCCCTAGCGCAGGTAACACAATTGACGATCCAAGCTGGAACCTCTTTGGTCAGTCCTGCCCAATTGAAGGTACGCTTGATCAGATTGATGCATTTCTTGTTACTGGGGTGCCTAACTGTGGGAGGATCATGGTGTGTGCGGAATACTTTTGGGCAAAGGGGGGGAACCCACACCTGAGAACGAAAGTAAATGAGCCCCTCTTCTAAAGAATATAGGGAGTGTTTGGGGACTAGAGTTCGTCAACAGCTTGACCAACTCCACGCCCTCAGGGCAAGCCATTTAAGCGGCCAACACTTGGGCTAATAACGATTTGTTGGGAGACAACACAGTGGAGGGAACAATGGAGGGAACAATTGACAGGATCTGAGTGGCAGGGATCATGGTAACGAGATCCACTTCCTCAGATTCCAAGGGACAGTGAGCAGGGCTACAACTTAAGAGTTGGGAAGGACATTGAGCGCACCTTTGACAAATTTATATTTGAAGTTGAAACTACAAAGGTCCCAATAAGTTTGGGCCTACCGATGCGCCAATTTTTGAGGTTTGCAGAAATACAAGAGAGCCTGATGATCCGTGTGAACTGTTAGCTCGTGATGGGCACCCTGTAACAGGTATCGCCAATGAGTTAAAGTTCATGCAACAGCCACCAGTTTCTTGTTGTAAATGGCCCAAGACTGCTCCATAGTAGTGAATTTTCAGGAAAAATAAGTGACTGGATGTTCAAGACCATCATGGTCCTGAAGCAGCACCGCGCCCACCGCTACCAATGAAGCATCACATGTGACAATATACAGTTTGGTGGGATCAGTATGTTTCAAAAGGGAGGAGACACAAACACCACCTTGATTGACTCAAAAGCCTGCTGACATTTGGGGGTCCAACAAAATAGTATATTTTTCCCAGTGAGGGGATGGAGTGGAGCGGCCAACTGAGAAAGTGCGGGGGAAATTTTTTCAAAAAAATGATAGTTCCCAAGAAACTCTGAAGTTGCTTCTGTGTAGTTGGAGTTGACCATTCTCAGATTGCATCTAATTTGTTGGGAGGGATA
The DNA here is from genome assembly GCA_022478985.1 of Massospora cicadina. Taxonomy (NCBI): domain Eukaryota; kingdom Fungi; phylum Entomophthoromycota; class Entomophthoromycetes; order Entomophthorales; family Entomophthoraceae; genus Massospora; species Massospora cicadina. Next base: position 40,888 of record JAKSZP010018887.1, on the reverse strand, counting down.
GTGACACCTTCTTTGAGAACTAGGTTTCCGAGAAAGGTAACCTCTTCCTTATAAAACTTGCACTTGGAAGCTTTGAGGAACAACCCTGCTTTATGCAGGGTGGAAACCACCGCTTCCAAGTCAATAGCATGTTGTTTGGGGGTTAAGGAATGGACAAGGATATCATCGATGTATGCAGTAGCACAAGAGAACCGGAGATCCCCTAATGTGTTGTCAATCATTTGTTGAAATGTAGCAGGAGCATTTTTCAACCAAAGGGCATTATGCAAAATTGAAATGTACCTCGCCTCGTCCAGATTGTGGTCAACCATTCCTGGCCTTCGATCACCCAAATTTGATTGAAAGCGTTCACCAGATCCAATTTTGAAAAAACATGGGATTTGGCAATCGCCTGACTGATTGTCTGTTCTAAGGGCAATGGGTATGGATCTGTAACTTATATTTTGTTTAGGTGACCAATATTTATGCAAGGATGGAGTGATCCATCCGATTTTCTTGCAAATACAATAGAGGAGGCGATGGGAGAGGTTTCTTTGAACAACCAGCTTTTTTTAACATATCGTCCAACCAGGTATTGATTGCGACCTCTTCCTCCGCTGTATGAGGATACAACGGGAAGTTGATGTTCACCAATTCCACGGTTGTTCAAAATCCACAATTGTACCTGGAATGTTTTGGCAGGCGGTCCGCTTTTTCCATATCAAAGATTTCCCAGTATTGCATTATGCTTTCAGGAAAATTGGCTGGGATGCCACCAGAGGCAACTAAGGTAGTGATAGAGCTGGTTCCTTGTATTTTTTAGGGTATTGATCAAAGGGAACTCTCCCTCTGAATCATCATTGGTAAATAACAATGTATTAGACTCTAAATGAATCTTCACATGTTGTTGACGCCACCATCCCACACCCAAGATCACCAGGAATACCAGGTTTGGCATGGCAAAAACCAATCGCAGAAGTTATATTGGTGGATTGAGAAGTGTAACGTCCAGTGAACAACATATGAAGACTGGTAAGCAGATGAGGCCACCATTACTGAGGCGCCCACATCCATTTCCAATTTTAATTGTTGTGCCAACTAGACGCTCATGAAGTTCCCTGCCGCTCCAGTATCCACCAGGGCTTCAAAGGATATATGATGAGGACCAACACTGATTCTCATAGGGACAAGGAAATAAGCGGAATTCTGTTTATTTGGAGATTCAACTGACTTGAGAACGGCTGAAGAGATAGCGGGTATGTCAAAACCAGGGTCAGGGTTTTTTGGGGCGAAAATTGGGAGTACAAGTGTGGGAGAAATTATTTCTTCCATCTGGGCTTGAACAGAGTCGTTCATAGTTGACTCCAGAAGCAGAAATTCAGATTCAGGGGTTATAGTGGGGTTGTGATCCATTTCAACAGCTACTCTAGTGTCAGGCGCATCATCTACATCTTTGTTAGGAAATCCTATCATAAAGTTTCCCTTCTGATGCGAGGAAATATGAGAAGAGGTAGTCTGCACCTCTTGGGTGGCTTGAAGAAAGTTTTCTAAAATAGAGCGGATTCTTCTCCTGAAGTTGGAAAGTGACCAAACAGATAACAAACAACACAAAACTGATTGTATGTTCATATGGTAGAGGGTAACCACTGCAGCACCCAATTCAAAAACCAAGGCGGAAATGGCAGGAAGTAATGGTTGGTCAATTATGTCATGGAAATGGCAGAAAAAGTTTAGACTGGCCTGCCAGTCAGGATGTGTGAGTACCCAAAAAGCAAGATAGAATGCCAGGGGTATTGCCAACCATGCGACTTGATATGGAGCTGGGAAGTGTGATACAACGAAGTGGTGGCATAGCAGCAGGGTAAGGAGTATCCCAATGGCGAGCTACACTGAACCCAAAAGAATTGGTAATGTCCACCCGGAGTGCGGGGCGATGGACCACCAGGGAAATGCCATCTGGGATGTGGTTAAGAAGGAGAATAAACTAATAAAAATTTCTTTTTGGTAAAATTTTATTGGGAAAGGAAAGTAAGAAAATTGACCAACAATTTACTCAGTGCCATGCAACTGATTAAATAGTGGTCAATTGGGTAGTGACAGGGTGGGGTCGGTGCCCAACAAATTTGACCTAACTGGCGCATTGTTTGGGAATGGGGGGACTTATTCTTTGAGAACTGACATCACAAAATTTGGCAGCAGGCCAAGTCTCCATCAGTTTGACCTCAAACGTCCAAACCAGGGCTCAATTGCATTTCTGACAATTAGCATGACGGTGTTTGGCCTGATGGGTGATGGGAATCCCCATGGCCATCCCTTATAGGGATGGATCCATTTGGTTGGTAACAGGTTCAGGACAGCTAACCCACCCACGCTCGGTCATTTAACCATTCATTCAGTCAAGAGCAGCATATCAGGTGCAGCACCCAAATTACTATCTGAGGGCTTCAAACTTACATTGATAGCACCCAATATTTGTTCACCTGGTTTGGGGATTGAATTAGAACCATTGGACAATCCAGCTGATATCTCATCCTTTGTGCTTTTAAAGCCATTCAAATTTTGTGCATCAGCTAGATTGCCAGTTGAATTAAATCTGACCAATTTCAAATTGATAAACTTAGCACATCTTTTGCTAAATCCCCATTACAGTTCTGCCAAGGTAAGTGTGGGTATTGGGGGTGGGATCCAAAGCGGACGAGCTGTTACCCATCGCTCATCTACTATGTGAGTGAGGTCACCCTGAGTGATGAGGGGTATCGCCATCCTCTTTAGTATCTACTTATTTGGGAATGGGAAGATGGAGCAATCGAGAGCTAAAGAATGTTCCCTGAGACTTACAATCCCCTTTTTTAGGGTTAGCTAGTGTTCCCCAAAATTAAGTATTTTTTGCAAAAGGTGATTTGTTCAAATATATTAAGTCATTACCTCATGGTTACATATTACTTCAAAGTACTCCCCTATTCAGCAATTTAGGCTAAGTGAAGTAAGTTTTAGGAGCTTCAATAGGCTAGAATCATTTTATTAATAAATCTGGAAATTCTCAAGCCTTACTAACGTTGAGCCTCAACAAATAAATAGCTTGATTGAATTATTAAAGATATACTTTCTTTTACACTTGTGCAGCGCTTAATAAAATACTATTAAAATTACTCCATTTTTATATTTATAGTTTTATATATTTCTATACAAGTGGTGAGGAAAGCCCCTTTCAATTATTGTTGGATTCAAGGCCCAAAGCACAAGTGAGCTTACTTCTAAGCCAAAAATCCAACAAGTGGTGCTCACTATGGGGGCCAACTTTACACCACAAAAACCATTAAAATTATGTATATAAACCCTCAGCTAGCCTCCATTGAACTCCAGCTAGCTAGTGCTTTGTCTTGCCATAAACGGCTTGAGCAGCACTTACTACAATACCCTATTATAAGTAAACCCTCAGCGAGACATGTTAATATCTGATGAGAGCAGTATTGCCTCCTTCCTATATGTTTATAAATCTGTGATGGAAGTAGCAACTGATTGGGAAAAAAATACAGTTCAGTCTTCCTTGCTTATATTGAATAGCACAAGAAAGAATGGTCCCCACCATGGTTAACCTCAGCACTTGGGCAGAGGTTAAGCAAGTGCTGCCTGATGAATTTGGCTCTAAATAAAGTTTGCAGCGACAAAAACAGGACTTTATGTGCCTTAAAATGCAAGAGGGAGAATCAATCCTCTCTTTTGTTAAGCGCTTCTATAGTAAAGCTCAACCCTTGTTGTTTGCCTAAATACTTCCTCTCAATGATGCAGGTGCAGCTATCTTGGCTAGCTTGGCATCTCATCCATCCTTGGCGATGCATCTTACTTCTGTAATGCACACGTTTAAAACTGTATGGGATATCAAAGAAGCTTTATTGGCAGTTGCAGATATCTACGAGATTGACCCTACCTTCTGTTCAAATCTCTAATGAACTAACCCCATATGAGTTGGATAGAGTTCACACCTTACTTGAGGCTTACAGCAACATTTTCTCCAAATCTGACAATGACTATGGGCATATGAAGGGGTGGATGCATAAAATTGACATTGGTGATGCTAAACCTGTTCACTTCAGGCCCTATTTTCTTAGCATTAGTGGTGCCCAACCCAAAAGGGGGAGCCACCACGCATCTTTATTTGCAAATGAGCCAAACAAAGGGATTATCATAAATTAAAAATTCCTAATATAGCCCCTAGGTTATCAGCCTAGCAAGCCATATCAGATGGTGAGGAAGCTTTGGGGAAACTCTTGTCCAGCCCGCTTTAGCTGGTGGACTATGGCGGACAACATTGGGGTAGGGGAATCAGCAACATGAGGCATAAGGAGGTATAGTTGTGGGTTTTCTTCATTAATGAGGCTGGCGGTGTCCATCGCCTCAATGTATTGAGCAAGTTGATGCTCAGCAAAAGTGATGAGAGCTGGCGCACAAGTAAATGACTTGATGCGCCGATGGGTTTGGGGATAGTTGGTGTCAAAAAGAGAGGTTTTTGCTGCATCAATGTAAGTGCAGCTCGCACTGAAAGTGAGCTCCTCAATTTCATATTCAGCCTCCTCATCAAAATAAGAAGGGAAATTTGGGATGGGAATACCCTCAACTAGGGGTTCCATCACCTCATGGAGATGCTGGCAGAGGAGGGTGTTGTCAGGGGCAGCTGCGGCTTCCACTGCCATTTGATTGATATTTTTAATTTAGAAAGATGCTTTTAGAGTGAAAACAGTGGGGGCGCGAATCAGGAGGATCAATAAAAACTCCTCCAATGTGAAATCCAGCTTCGCAGTGTATGACCAGTTGCTATCATCAATCCAATCAAGACTTTTGAATGGATTAAGCTCGGCTTGCACTGGGCCAGCCACAGGAGTTGGTATGGTGGCAGAACCTGATTGGCCATGAACAGTCAATCACGGCAGCTCAGCTGAAACTGTTTCAGCCATTGACTCAGGATTCTTTAACCCGGCCAAATCATTCAAATTTTTTAAAAAATAAATTTTGATTGGCTGCTGCTTTTGAAGCAGCGCCAAAATTACCCAAGGGTGGGGCGGGTTGATCACACCCCATTCAAAAAATTGGGATGAGGCAGCCGCCAGGGTGGCGCCAGAAAGAGGGGTGATGGAAGTGAAGGAGGCGGAAACCGTGGGGCACTTGCGCTTTGAGTGGTCAAGCTCAAAGCACAAGGGGCAGATGGCGCGGCTGTTTTCAATGCGCGCCCAAAAAGGATGATCAGGGGCAGACCTGATCATGGTGCAGGGGGAATCATGAGATGGGTGTCATGATTAAATGAACAGATCATCACAAAGGCATGAGGGCCTGCCAGATGATCCGCCCCATGAGGCACCACAAACTGCAACATGGGGTCTGCACCATAAACAGCCAAACCCTCTGTGAGCTCATGGCGGAGGCGTTCAAGGGAAAGGAAAGAGGGCAACCTGGTGAGCTGGACCACCAAAGTGGCCTCATCCAGGAGCTGAGTGCAAACAGTGGGGAGCGGAATTTTTTTAAAAATTAATGACAGCTTAGATGCTGCTGCTGCATCAGCTTCTGAGTGGAAGCTGAGGTCAAAGTACCCCTTAAAGGGGCAGAAGTCGATAAAGCCAGTGGGTTTGAAAACCACCATGTCCATCTTGATGATGGCCGCACTTGCGTATGGGAAAAGATTCCCATATTTGACCCAGAGGCCAAAACGCAAATTGCTCCATGGGAGCACCAAAGGGCTCTGGAGCTTCACCTGAGAGCTTTCAAGGTGGTGTGCCAAGTCCCAAGGGGGGACATAACGCCTGATAGCGTTGGGAGGGCTAGCAGAGCCAGCCCAGGCGCGCTTTGGCAGCAGCTGAAAGACGCCAGATGGCGGCGCACCACCACCCCAAGCTGGGGCAGCAGGCATCAATTGCATCGACATTGGTAGGTTTGGGCTCAATTGAGTAGTTGTGTTTTGTTTTTTAAAAAAATCCAAATTTTGCTTCAATCTAGGTATCAAAGTGAAAGAAAGAACGCTTCAAGCCCTATTATAAATTTAAAGCTGAGGAGATACAGATGCAGATGGAGCTCAAACAGCTTCTGGATGCTGGATTGCTGGTGCCATCACAAAGCCCTTGGTCCTCCCCCTTTTATTAATAAAGAAGAAAAATGGGGATTATTGGGTAGTGATGGACTACCGCAAATTAAACAATCTCACCAAGAAGGATAGTTATCCTATCCCACGTATTAATGATTCTCTGGACCAACTTTTTGGGTCTAAATACTTCTCCGCAATGGACCTGGCTTGCATTATTGGCAAATGGACCTTTCTCCACAAGACCAGAAAAGTGTGCTCTTATTTGTAGTGAAGATCTCTTTCAACCTACCTGACTACCGCAAGGGCTGTGTAATCACCCACTTCTTTCCAGCGAGCAATGGATCATATAATGCAAGATCTAAAAGTAAGCTGTTTCATCATCTACCACAATGATATTATAGTCTTCTCTAAGACTTTCAATGAACACCTCGCACTTTTAGGAGGTGTTTCAATGCTTGCGGGCTTCTAATATCAAATTAAAGCCACGAAATGCACATTTTTCCAGAGAAATCTGGATTTCTTTGGACATGCTATCTCCAAGGATAGGATACAACCGCTTCAAGATAAAGTTGAAGCAATATACAAGATGCCTGCGCCCAAAACCCTTAATGACATCCAGGTATTCTTGGGTATGATGGGGTATTACCATCAATTTATACCAAAATTTGTGCAGTTCAGTGAGCCCCTCATACGGCTCTTAGCTAAGAACACCCCTTTCCATTGGGGTGCTGAACAAATAGCTGCCTTTGAGACCCTGAAGGCGCTGTGACAAAAACGATCAATACTCCGCCACCCTGACTACAGCAAAACCTTCATGTTGTTCACAGATGCTTCTGACTACGTTGTTGAAGCTATCTTAGCTCAGTTGGAAGAGCATGGAGTTAATCACCCCGTGTCTTACTTTAGCAAAATGATTTCAAAGCTGAGCATAACTACAGCGTCACAGAGAAGGAGTGTTTGGATGTCCTGCTCTCTGTCAAACTCTACTGCCCATTCTTATATGGGACTCCCTTAAAAGTAATCATGGATCACACTTCTCTAAAGTGGTTGCATAATATGAAGGACCCCACGGGACAGTTGGCTCTCTGGGCTCTGGAGCTCCAGCCTTATGATATGGTTTTTGAGCATTGGGAAGGAACGCGCCACATTAATGTAGATGGGTTAACACAGCTATTTGTTCTTTACTTAGACAGTTGTGAATTTGAGAGACTACATGGTCTACTCATGACTCCAGATGCATGGGCTGATGAAGATGAACACATTCAAAAAATGCTCGCATGCCACTCCCACAACACCAAGGTGGAAAATGGGAAGCTATATAAGAAGGTAGGAGTAAATTGGTTGCCTTATCTTTGGCCATCAGAACGAGTTCCTGTCATTTTGGAGTCTCACATGATCATGGGCATGGCGGAGTATGAAAAACATATAAGTAAGTGAAAGACTGGTATTACTGAGAGGGCATCTTGGAAACCATATCTGAAGTTTTGGATGCATGCCTGACCTGTAAGAAACAATCCAGCTTCAAGGCCTAATATCAATATCAACCTATGACGCCTCAATAACTTTTCCACACCTTAAGTCTGGATGTGGTAGGTCCTCTCCCTCAGACCATAGGTGACAATCGCTATATCTTAGTTGGTATTGATCATCTCACCAAATGGGTTGAAGCTGTAGCTCTCCCCGCTCAAACGGCTAAAGCCACGACCAACTTCTTACACCAATAAATTTTCATCTGGCATGGGTGTCCCCAGGTCCTCTTATGTGACAATGGAAAAATTTTACTTCCCATGTGGTGAAGCTCCTTGCCACATCCATGGGAGCGCAACAATCTTCTCAGCCCCTTATAGCCCATCTACAAATGGGGCTGTAGAAAGATTTAATGGAACCCTGGTCTCCATACTCCGCAAAATGGCCAATTCAGACCCTCTCCACTAATATCTTTATTTCCCCAGTGCCCTTATGGCCTATCAAATTAGTTATCATCGCATCTTAAAGATGTCTCCTTTCCATGTGTTGCATGACTGAGAACCTGGGATACTTTTTCTACTAGCAAAAGATATTCTTACTGAAAGAATTGGCCCAGAGAAAGCCATGAAACAGTTCGCCCAACACATGATCCAACTACAAGCGGAAGCTATGACTAATTTGGTTAATATTGTCATGAAAGAAGATGAAGCAGCTAATAAGTTCCGTGTCCCTCTCCCTCCCTTCCAAGTAACTGACTTGGTATTATATTATCACAACAGCAGCACACCTAGAAGTGAAAAGCTTGGTTCAAACTGGGAAGGGCCATTTTTAATTACATACAAGTGGGGGGATGAGTACTTAATCAAATCCCTTGCTTCCAGAGTCACAATTAATCAGGTACATGGTTGCTTTCTTCAGCCTTATTCTTCCCCAACATTCTTGAGGGGAGTGATGTTAAACATTTGCCCTCCCAGCAACAAGATAAGTACGTTGTGGGCCTAAATCAGCCAAGAAGGGGAAATGTCAGACAATTACTAGTTCCCAATAATGACTTCAATTTAAATAATAAGGAAGGAATTGGCCAAAAGACCCTGGCTGATTCTAGGTGGAACCCTGAAAATCAGGGTAACACTAGTTTGAATACCTCATGGGCAATTAACCCTAATTGTAAAAATCAAATACTCCAATTATATGGTGGACTCTGGGGCGTCCATTGGATGGATCTCCCTGTTGGACATTCTCCTTCTTGACTTTCAAAAAAGAATGTTGGAGGTAAAAATGCCCCTGAATCCACTACTACAATTGGCCAATTACATGTCCAATCTTCTAACAAAATTATGGTTAATGAGGATATGAGTATCATTGGCCAAAAGACCCTGGCAGATTCTCAGTGGAACCCTACCCATCAGGAAAACATGTTTTATAATCAAATCAGCTTATTAAGTTAAAAACTGATAGTTAAACTGCTCCAACTCCTCAGCTGAACTTGGGGTGTCCATCACATGGTTCGCCCTCAGCCACGTCTTGTTCCATTCCACTTCCTAAGTGGGGACCCCCTTTTTCTAGGCATGGCAGAGGTCCCCCGAGGTGTGAAGATTTTATCTGCTGGTGATTGGGTGCAATTTGTCAAATCATTACCACATGGGTTTGTTCTGCCCCAGAATATTTTCCCTCATTCTGATAGGCTGAAGCCTATCTTTCCTAATTCAGATGACTAAGCTTTTTGATACTATAGCCCTAAATTCCCATGGCCCCAATATTTATACTAGTTTAAATATAAAACTAGTATTAAATAGGAGAGCTTTTTCTGGCTGGCCCCACACAAATAATAAAAAATAAAAACTTTAAAAAATCGTTTATTATTACTTTTATTTTTTATTTTAAAAGTAAGTTTTATATATTTTGAGAAATATTTGTGGCATCCGTCGGCAGATCCCACAAACTAGTGCTCACTACAGGGGATCACTCTGTATACTTCAATAAAGTATTAGAGCAATGGAGAGTGTCACCTGCTGGGTGTGAAATGGAGAAGGAGTTAAAGACAATGATTGGATGGACAGCCCTACCACTTTGACATTTGGATAAGAATGATTTGAGCGCATATTAATACCTGAATCTTGCCACATCACCTGGCCAGCCACCAAAGCCGTGAGAGACCTTACCCATGGCATCCTTAACCCTGGCAACATTGCATCCCACAAACAAGCGTCGTTGGTAGAGGAACGCCACTTGTTTCTCTATGAGACTAGTGTCCTCCCAGAGACCTACAGCCAGCTCACAAATTTGACCACCTACATATGCAAGTTTGCTCACCTCACCTTGGTCCACATGATGCATCTCTTAGCTGACCATCACATATAAGAGAGGAAATGAGTATTCTATCAAGTCTTTGGCTACAGGAGTTACCATAAACCGGGTACATGGCCGCTTCCTATGGCCCTACACTCCCCCCAACATTTTTGAGGGGGCAATGTCAGACATTCTCCTTCTCAACTTTCAAAAAGAATGTTGGAGGTAAAAATGCCCCCAAATTCACTACTACAATTGGCCAATTACATGTCCGATCTTTTAACAAAACTATGGTTAATGAGGATATGATTGTCATTGGCCAAAAGACCCTGGCAGATTCTCAGTGGAACCCTACCCATTGGGAAAACATGTATTATAATCAACACAGCTTATTAAGGTAAAAACTGATAGTTGGATTGCTCCAACTCCTTGGCGAGTTTGGGGCGTCCATCACATGGTTCCCCCTAAGCCACATCTCATTCCATTCCACTTCCTAAGTGGGGACCCCCCTTTTCTAGGCGTGGTGGAGGTCCCCCTAGGTGTGAAGATTTTACCCGCTGGTGATTGGGTGCAATTTATCAAATCATTACCACATGAGTTTGTTCTGCTCCAGAATCTTTTCCCTCATTTTGATAGGCCAAAGCCTATCTTTCCTAATTTGTATGACTAAGCTTTTCAATACTATAGCCCTAAATTCCCATGGCCCTAATATTTAAACTAGTTTAAATATGAAATACTAGTATCAAATAGGAGAGCTTTTTCTGGCAGGCCCTGCACAAATTAATGTAAATAAAAAACTTGAAAAAATCGTTTATTATTACTTTTATTTTTTATTTTAAAAGTAAGTTTTATATATTTTGAAAAATATTGTGGCATCTGTCAGTGGATCCCACATTCCCCTAGCCCCTACAAGTCCCATCCCAGCACCTACATGGGGACCACCCCCTTTTATAGGGGTGGCCAGTGTTCCCCAAGGTGAATTATTCTTTGCAAAAATGAATTGTATCAAATATATTAAGTAATTACCTTATGGTTACATCTTATCCCAAAATACTCCCCTATTTGGCGATTCAGCCTAAGAAAAGCAAGTTTTAGAGCTTTGATAGGTTAGAATCACATATTACTAAATATGGAAATTTTTTAAGCCATACAAACGTTGAGCCTCAACATATAAATACATTGATTGATTTATTAAGGACACACTCTCTTTTACCCCTGCGTGTTGATTAATAAAATGCTATAAAAATTAACCCTTTTTATGCTTATTGATTTATATATTTTTATACAAATGGTGAAAGAAACCCCTCTCAATACTGTTGGATCCAAGGCCCAAAGCACCAGTGAGCCTTATTTTAAGCCAAAAATCCAACAGAGAGCTCACACTTGACTGAAGTAGAGGTGATATTTCTTAAACAGCATGATAGTGTTCATTACTGTATCACATTCAACACTATGTCATTGATGATTCCTTGAAGTCCAATGTTCTTTAAAGTGTAAAAGTATTACAGTGACTAATAAGGGCTATAAGTTATAATTTACATGAATCATATGCGTGTCATTGTAATTGTTTTCATTATTGTATTGACATAATAAACTTATCTGTCATGGATACTAATGAACTGAAATAAATTAATGGTATACAGTTTAAATAGTAACATAGATTTTGCAAAAAGGAAATTAATAATGCCATATATATTGCACTTGCATAGTTCATGTCCTTATACTTTCTAGAGAAGTAAGAAGAGAAATCGCAAAAAACTGAGGCCTATGGAAATTTCTGACTTCATATTCAGAATCAGCGCTCAACAGTACATAAGATTCAGCAAATATTAACCATGTAACAAATAATTGTTGTCCAGTGATATAACATACTAAAAGGGACCATTGATGATTACATCAAAATTTTTTGTTAATAGTCATTAGTCCATAGAATGTAATAAACAGAGAAGATGTGATCATTTTTCCTCACTGACAGTCTACAAAAGTAAAATGTTAAAAGTAGAAAGAAAGTAATCAAATTGGAAATTGTTAGATAGTCTTTTAATTTAAAAAGATAATTGGATAGAAATAAGTTAGCTTTAAGAGCGTGAAAGTTGAGGATTCATATGACTATCATATTAACATTATATAAAGACTTAGACAGTGTTAAACACTTCTTCTGCAAGCAATCAGTTAAAGGGAATAAGGGAAATTGCAAAGTATAAATTTATAGGAAAAAAACAGCGTTGAAGTCCTCAACAGAGATATAGTGTATCTGGTAAAAGATTTTTGCCTTAAAGTATCATCATATTTAATAGTTTTTAGAGATTCAATAATGAACCTTGCAGGTAATATCCTTATTAGTAAGCATACAGGTCAACCTCTCTGCCATGGCGATTATGGTCGGGCAGAATTTTTCCTTCCTGACTTTGATGAAACCCCTACCCCTCGCCATTTTGCTCCTCTACCCAATACAACCCCCTTCCAAAGTGACCACCAGCTCACCTTAGCTGCGGTGGCCTCTCCTCATTGCCCAAAACTATGCACCGCGGTGGCCCAGTCAGTGGCTCAGCTCCAGCATGGCCTGCCCACCATCTTCTTCCCCCTGACTTCCCTGAATCTCCCTGCAGTGACATCTCAAAATTATTTGATGATGCTGAAATTGCTGTTATGAATGTCGCAACACTTGCTTCATTCAACCCCTCAGCCAAAATCACCCGCCACAGTATCTCCCTTTTCACCCAACTTCCTGAAGCCCGCAAAGAAGCTGAAGTTCTCCTCGCAGCTTTTGTTGAGACACTTTCCCGTCATTATCTTGATGCAGAAGTGGAAAACTCCTACTACGCTGACCTCAGCCCCCACTATGCAGATGCCCCAACGCCCTGGCTCTCTGCTCTGATCTGGTACTGCAACCAAAACCCCTTGATTGAGGCGGGTCTTTCTGAAAACCAACCCCCTGACCCCTCCTCACCCTCTGCCATGGTGGGTTAAGCAGTTTCTGCTTCCCACCTGGTTAGTAGTTTGTTTTGCCATTTTGAGTGTTGTGATCGGTACTGTCCGTCCCCTGGTCAGCGTACCTTGAATAAATCGAATAATGAACCTTGCAGCAACATGCCAAGAGTTAATATGTCTTTGAATATCTCAAATATAGTATACTTAGGACTTAGTATTAAATATTATATATTTGAAGACTTAATTATTAAAGAACTTACTTTAGAGAATTTTTATATAGTCTATGAAAACTTAGTATATATCTATTTCCAGTATGTTTTCTTGATCTAATATCAGCTAAAATAGCGATTAATAAATTAGTCATTATATTGTTACTTTTTTCTGTCTGTTTATACATCTAGTCTCATGTATGGAATCTAAGTAAAATTTATTCATGAATTTTCATATTTACAATTTAATTGCATCTAGTCAGGTCCTAATGCTTTTAATTAGTATCTTAGCTATCATTTACAAAGTAAATGTATCCAGATATATACATAGTGAGCCTTTTCATGACTTCATGTCCAGGGCACAATTTCTATGTACTTTATGTGGCTCTTGCATCATATAAATCTACAACCCATAGGCAAGAACAAATGCATTACGTAATTTTAAATCAAATGCTTGTATTGACTTCAAGTCTCCTAATTTTTTATAATATAGCCTTTTAATCTTTATTTGGTACTGTACACCAATAAACTTGCTATTGATAACTTTACAATAATCTTTCACAGGTGACTTCCTTTTTTACTTTTTAAGGTTACCTAAGTTTATCTAAGATTTATTTATGTGCCTGTGTTGGCCAAAAATCATGGATCAAAATCCTCAACCAAATAGTAGCTTTAACAAACTAACCTTTCCCCAATCTATCTTCTTTAATTTTAATCCAAGACATTGTTAAATATCCCCCTTTGCCTTATATTGTAGCCTCAGTCATGGAAGCTATTCCTATGTATCAGGTTTATAGCTTTAGGAACTTGTAATAGAATTAAAAAATATTCATTTTTTGATATACTAAATTAGTGGATTATTCTATATCCTGTTAATGATGCACAGGACGCACCATAGTTTGTCCTCTCTATATCTAATTAAGGGTGATATTGATTGAAGTTTATGCCTACTAGTTCTAATTAATATAATAGCATCCAACTATGAAAAAAGACACTTATTTTTTTATTAGACATTTTTGATACTGATAGTAAGCATAACAACTGCCAAGGTTTATAGGACATTTAGTATGAAGGTATCTTTTATTATTAAATGGATCACCAATTCTTAAAATCAGTGCAGGGATATAATATAGACAGCTCACAGGGTTTGTCAAAAATTAGGTACATCTGTATATGGGCAGAAACCCTCTTGAAATATATAAATCCTTATAATTTGACATAAGTTCTTTTGTTATATATATAAAAACCTCACCACATTTAATTTCAATAGTATTACCAGTGATAAAATTGTAGGTTTGTATAGCGACTTAAATTTGTAATATAGAGTATTGTCATGTTTATAAATCATATTCCCAGTGACATCTAGTTTTTGTAAAATCTAGATATAAGAAATCCCTTTCCAAAATTTCAGCCCCTTATAATTATTCTCTCTGGGTTCCATATATTCCATTGGTGCAAAGTAAATAAAAATGCAGCGCTTTGTACTCTCAGTTCACCAAGCATATTATTTGGAAAGTAAGGAAGGATTGGTGCAAAGGGACTTGGGGTACTAAAATTTAATACCAAATATCCTAGTATGATTGAGACAATGGTTAGTTGGCAAAAAATTAAAAACTAATCATCAATGATTTTGCACCGGTGCAGGGCAAGGTATCAGATAATGAAATCAGTGATACAAGTTTATGCTGGTTTGTGGCAAGATAATTGATAGCAATTTGTTTTAATCCTGTATACTGACCTGGGGAACGGTAATCATTAGCAGGTTCTTACTATGAGCTAAAGTCAGAATGAGGTTTACTATCGTTTTGAACTCATCTATAAAGGATCATTAGTTGGGTATAATAGTTTAGAGAGAGTATTTGAGGTAATCTGATCTTGGGGCAAATATACCACACTGAGAATTTTTCTAGCCAGTATAGATTTTGAACTTTTGTTTGCCAAAACCTGCACTAAAGTGGAAGCAGAAATTACCCTGCCAGGCTAGCCATCCTTTTGGGCATGATAGTTTAGATACTAGTAGGTTGTTCATATGTATAGTCAAAAACAACTTCAACTTTATACCTATTTGTCCAAACGTGAGGGAACAAAAACTGAAATTAATTAGGTAAAAATTAGCATTATCATGGTTAAATGACATCATTGGGGTACATATTTCAACAATAAGGCAGAACGTGAGGAAGGAAAGAAAACAAAGTTGGAAGGCCTGCCTGACCTGAAGAACACCCTGAATAATGCTGGTTAAAGACAAAATATGCCCAAGTTGGTTCTGGGGGTGTGCTTGATGTTCAGATGAGCGTAACATCTGCAGCGTTAAAATACACCAGTTATTAAAACTTTTGACAGATCTTTATGTTTAGTTAGAGAATGGGGCTTTGCCCCATTCAGATTAGAATACTACTAAATTGGAGAAAATTCAGCTTGAGTCAATCACTTAAGTGCGGCTTAATCAAGTTACAGTATGATAAAGGATGGAAAGTTGCCTTTATTAGTTCAATGTGGTGCAGTACTTCACCTGATAGATGATAATTTCCCCACCTGTTTATTATTGATTCTCACGACCAACCTTATTATTTGATCAACTTGATTATAATAAACCCCCATTCATTTTTTGGATATGTGTATATGTTTGTACTCTTTACTGACCTCCAGTAGGTCTCAGATAACAGAGTTTTAGACCCTCACTCTGGGGCCTTTGGGCACCACCTCCTTTGTGGTGCCATGTTTCCTCTATTGCTGAAAGTTTGTTCTCAGGGTGTGGGGTGAGGCTTTCCCCACCACCTCTCCAGGAACGGGAGCAATATAGACACACTCATGATAGAGTTATTGGGTGTTGGTGTAACACTCAAATACCTCATGTTTCTGAACATTGCATTGGTAATCAAACCACTTACCCAAAAGAGAGTTCCCTAGATCTAATGACAATCTAGGTAAGCTTACCACTTAAGGGGTTATTACTACTCTACAACTTAAGAACTCAGCATTGCTCTAATGATTCTAATATCCCATTTTGCTTAGGTATAAAGCTAATCTGACCTCATCACCTCTGGGGCTTCTAGAATGATCTAAATACTACTCAGTAAACAAGGGCATAAAAAGAGGTTCTTTCATTAGTCACACTATAACAAACTTGAACTTTGCAAATTTAAATTAAATTAAATTAATATATTTAAGCAAGAAGGAAAGTTTAATTGCAGTAGCATGGCAGTGGATGTATTCTTTAGAACTCCTAACTAGAATTTAGACAATTTCTACTATCAATTTATAAGGCAACCTTGGATCTATACTAATCTAAATAGTTTATGCGCTGAAGCCCCTTTGATCTCAGCAATGAGAGCTGGCTGAGAAACTATACAAAGTTTGATTAATTTTATCTCCAAAATTGATAAAAAATTCTATTTTAAAAACAAAAATGTATTTCACATATCACACAAGAAGGCAATTATTATAATTCTGGAATTTGGGAAACTATTTCACGCAAATCCAATCATTATAATACCCTTCTCTAAGAAAGCCCTTTTGGCTTTCCATGTGTGGGTGAAACTCATGGCCTTACATAAGATGAGTAACATTTTAAATTTGAAGGCAGGGAGAATGCTATTTAAATAAAGGGGCTACAGAAAGCGTTGCTGCTTTCCCTGTAGATCTTTTGGTGGTTGCAAAAGGCCTTTGTTGCCTGCAGTCTAAATAGCATCCCTCAGCCTCCACTGCCACAATAGTGTGATTCTCTAAATACCAAAGTTTCCAAATGTTGCATTGGTAAACAAACCACACGCCCAAAAGAAATTTCCCTTTGATCTAATGGCAATCTAGGTAAGTTTACTAATTTAAAATTTCCACTCTGAATACAACTTAACCCTCATAAATGCACTGTTGACTCTGGTGTCCCACTTGACTTAAGTATGAGGGCCAATGTAATCTCATCACCTTTGGAGTTTCTAGAGTAACCTACATACTACTCAGTAAATAAGGGAATAAAAAGAGTTTCCCTCATCAAACACACTAATAAATTAACTTGATACTTAACATATTTAGAGAAAAAAAATGCTATATAAGAAAAGAATTATGTTTACCTGTGGTAATATAGCATTGGGCGCATTCTTTAAAACTTCAAAAATGGGTTTTGAATGATTGCTCCCTCCATGTTATAAAGCAGACTTTGAGCTAAATTTATTAGATAGTTTAGGTATGGAAGCCCCTTTAATCCCAGCGTTGAAAGAAGGCTGGAAACTAAACCAATTTAGTTAAATTTAACTCCAGAATTAATTATCAATCTAATTTGAAAAATAAAACCTGAGTTACAACAATTGCATGAGATAAAATTCCCTAAGGTTCTGCCACTTCAAAAACCATCTCACACAATTTGATTGTTACATTGGATGTCAGTTTGACACTTTGATGACTATTTTTAAAAACTTAGTGTGCACCCTATTATAATCGGCACTTAGGTGTCAATTTACAGCTGTACAGGTGTTGGAATTTGAGATGATAACATAACCCAACCTTTTAGCCAATTAACAAAACTGACAATTAAATTATAATCATATAGGATTGGCAACAGCAGCTGACTGATGAGGTTATTTTCAGGCATCACCCCTGATGATATTAGAGGGTAACAATTGATGAATTATCTTCAACAATCATCCACAACGAAATCAAGCAATAATTCGAAATGGGAGCTGTTGGCACTACAGTTCCTTGGACTGGCGCTGGGGTTCGCAGTGGCTCAAAGCTGGAAAATCAGAAAAGAGCACTGAAGAGGAAACAGGAAAATATGGGTTAGTTTACCAAATACTTTATTAAATTAAAATGCTTCGATATTTATAGGGCGCATCAGGACTTGGTGCCTTCAGGATCTTCAGAGCCTCATCCAATCAGGATCTTTACTGCTCTTTCAGAATGGCCTCCTCAAGGGCGTCCTCAATGGATAGCATCGCTCACCTGACTGAGAGGGTGGAAAGGCCGCTCCACGTGACTCAGGACTAGGTGAGGATGATCCTGAAAGAGTTTTTCTTGGTTGAGTTCGATGACTGGTTCAGCACAGCCAGATTTAGAAGATGGGAATTTGATAAAATTTTTATCTCAAATCCCAACAGGAGCAACACCTGATAGTTGAATTGTAGGGATTGTTCATAGTGGAATGAATGAGGAGTAATCAAAAAAATAAAGTGTTCAAATGTCGGGGGAAGAAAGTAGGATCATCATTAGCCAAAACAATTGGTTTCAAGTCCCTAATACCAATTGTTTGGTCGCCAAACAGCTGAGGATTACACTGCCTAAGAAACTCAAGGCAATGGTACCTGATGAGATTTGGTGCCTAACACTTGAGGGTCAATCCAGTATAAGAGCACAAATAATTCCCAGCGGACAGCTGAAAAGTTGTGCGCCAATTATTTCTATAAAAAAACCCAAATATTCCCTAATAAAAATATATTAAAACTTGATAATAACTTAGTTGTTTAACAAAAGTTTTTTAACATTATTATCAAGAAGAGTGCAAGGATCAGATATCCTTGGGTTGCTACTATCAGCATCTCCATTTGGCTCTGCAAGATGGGAAAATGAAAGTGTTCCCTACTAGTACAAGAACATCTTCAAGATGAAGAAGCACCTGTCTAGTGTTGGACCTTACACTTAACGTGGCTTTTGAACATTCAACTTTAATAGTAGTCTTCATACTATTATTGCCCCAGTTAATCAATTTAAATCAAATCAATGCAAGAATCCACGAAATTATGCAGTTGAAATCTAGGGCCTGAAGAGAGCAACCATCCAGCGCCCAGATCATAACATCAGTGCTCACTACAGGGGATAGTTGAGTTATCAAAAGCCAAATTAACAATGTCTAATAAAAAGAGCTTCATAAGCTCTGGGCAGAACTACAGGTTGTCAATCAAAATGTTCTCAGCTCAGCATCTCAAGCCAATTTTGGTACCTTAGAGGAGTGTATGATCAAGGTGGAAGAGATGCACAAACAATTAGGAATGTTGAATAATAACCTGTGTGGAAAAGTTGCTTCTTTGAAGCAGTAAGAGGGTGAACTTGTTAAAGAAGTTTTATTCCAAAAAACTGAATTGAAAGTGTATTGAGAATGCTTCTGGCAGTTTCATTAGGAGATGGAAAAATGATGAAACATATTGAGGAATTCGAAAAACACAAATGTGAGTGTGAGCAATTCAAGGTGAATGAGGCTGATAAAAACATGCAAAATTCCAACTGGAAAGACCTCTCCACCCTAAAATATACCCAAACCATTTGCTAGTGTGTCAGAAATGACTCCTGAAGCCTCTTCTATGGCTTCTTAAGTAGCTGGGAAAGGAACTTCTATGAGTGGAGCAACCAAGGAATTTTGAAATATGCCAAAATTGCCCACCTTTCACTGGATAATGCCCAGGCGTTTTTCCGTCTATTTGAGATGACAATATTTGGCTCTGCATACCATAAAAAAGCGGTGACCATAATGAACTGTCTTAGCACTGACTTCCAGAATCTGGTGCTACCCCACCTCAACGGGGACAACTGGTCGTACACAGAAGCAAAAACAGCCATTATGTTGGAGTTTGGAAGCCCTACTCAGATGGAGAATTTTAAACAAGAGTTCATGGGTATCCAATTCAGCAAAGTCGAGACCCTGACTAGTTTTGCTGACCAGTTTTACCAAAAAGCCCAGATCTTGGCAAGAGCAAATGTGTTGACTGACTAATGCACTCATAGTCATGCAGTTGGTACTTCGTCCCTACATAGAAATGCATCAGATTATGGTGGTGGCGCTAGTGACTCAAACAACTACCTCTCAAATGGTGGACCATCTGAAGGTGCTTGAAGCCATGTTTGATGCTCCCAATCACACTTTTAAAGTAATTCAAACGAAGGCTCAAAATATAGTCAAATTTGCCAAACCATTTAAGGAATCTGAGAGCTGAATTGTGACAGGTAGTAAACCTAAAGTTCAAAAATGAGCGGACAAATTGTCAATCCGCTGTTTTCAATGTGGGAAGTCTAGCTATGTAATTGTCCAGTGTCAGGACAAAAAGCTGAAGGATCATATTAATCTTGTTCTGACCCAAGAGACTGGTTCAGATTCGGGAAAAGGACCAGCAGTCTAGATCAGGGGCGTTCTAGTACTTCTGATAAACCTGTTCCACCAGATATCTACTTGGAATAAAGGCATCGGCAGGACCAGCTCAGGTTGCAACTGGGTCTGCCATGAGAAGTCCCAAGGCGTTAGATGAGATCAAAATAAAAAGGTGATTAATCCAGAGAGTAGTTGATGAAGTTGGTTGATCTTAAAAAAGTCAATTAATGAGATAGGCAAGGAGCCAAAAAATATGATCAGATCCAGATAACTTTAGCAAAGAAAAACGTTACCAAATTAATCTGTGAAAGTAGTGGATCATATACAGATTTATTGGCAGAGTTAATCTGAATGTTTGAGTCAACAAATAATGATGGAATAAAATTTAAAAAAAGCAAGGTGGACATCTATGGATGATACCATTCAATATTATCAACAAGTTGACAAATGATGCCTATATTGTCAAATATTGAAGATGATCGCATAGTCAATAAATCAGCACAAAATAATTAAACTATTGGACTTAAGAAAAAAATACAAATATGATAAAAAGATAAAAAATGCATAAAAAATAAAAGCTAAAAGATATATTAAAAACTAAAATTTATTTTTTAAGCAGTGATGCATCTAGTGATATTACCACCTACAAAGCGTAAATGAAGGGAAAATTAATGAGCATGAGTCCCAAGCAATTGGAAGGATCAGGACGGGCTGAAACTAGATCTTCTGGAATAGTCCCTATCAATGAGATGTTAAAACCCATCCTAGGTTTGGTACAGGTAGCAAAATGCCAATGAGACCCATCCTGGGGTTTATACAGGTTAACTATGGAGTCACAAAAACCCATCCTGGGGTTGATACAGGTGGCAAAGTTCCAATGAGACCTGTTTTGGGGTCTGTACAGGTAGACCAGTTGATCTTTTAGCAAGGATGCAAATGTGGGACTGGTGCAGCATGATGTCATGGGAACTGCACTCAAGAAGAGGTGGCAATGGGTAGTAACCAAGGATAAGAAGTCATCAAACTGAGCAGAGCATATGGGCGTTGAGTGCAGACAGAGCTGCACTCTGCTGAGGACATAAAAGATATGAAAAACCAAATATGAGCTCAAGCTAATGCAGCTTCAATCCCTGAGAGTTCTATCTTCCATTAGATAATCTGGTCAAGAGGGGGATATGTTGGAATTTGAGATGACCACATAATCCAACTTTTTAATCAATTAACAAATTCAATGATTAAGTTATAATCATATACGATTGGCAACAGCAGCTGACTGATGAGGTTATTGCCAGGCATCATCCCCAATAATATTAGAGGTTACCGACTGATGAATTACCTTCAGCAATCATCCACAACGAAATCAAGCGATAATTTGAAATGGGAGCAACACCTGATAGTTGAATTGTAGGGAATCTTTCAGAGTGTAATGAATGGGGAGTCATCAAAAACTACTAAAGCGTTTAAACGCTGAAGGAAGAGAGTAGGATTGTCATCAGCCAAAACGATTGGTTTCAAGTCCCTAATACCAATTGTTTGGTTGCCAAACAGCTGAGTATTACGCTGCCTAATAAACTCAAGGCAATGGTACCCAACGAGATTCAGTGCCTAACACTTGAGGGTCAAACCAGTATAGGAGCACAAATAATTCCCAGCGGACAGCTGAAAAGTTGTGTGCCAATTCTAACTAATAATCCCCCAAATATCTCCTAATAAAAATATACTAAAACTTGTTGATAACTTAGTTGTTTTACAAAAGTTGTTTAACATTACTCTTAAGAGAAGAGTGTAAGGATCAGATATCCTTATGTTGCTACTGTCAGCATCTCCATTTGGCTCTGAAAGATGGGAAAATGAAAGTGTTCCCTACCAGTACAAGAACATCTTCAAGATGAAGAGGCACCTGTCTAGCGTTAGACATTACACTTAACGTGGCTTTTGAACATTCAACTTTAATAATAGTCTTCATACTATTATTGCCCATTTAATCAATTTAAATCAAATCAACGCAAGAATCCATGAATCTGTGCAGTTAAAATCTAAGGCCAGAAGCGAGCAACCATCTAGTGACAGATTTTAACAACAGGTCATTTACTTTTATAATAAAAATAAAGGTAATTGTATGAAGACAGTGACCCTAAAGTAAGATGTAAAGTACTTTATATCTAATGTTTTACTTCAGCGGCTATTAAAACTAAGTAAAAAAACAGTTCTCTCTCAAATTTCAACTCCCACCATCATAAAATATACCAAAGAATACCAAGCTGTGCATAATTATTCTGGAAAATGTTAGAAACCATTGGACTAGAACTTTTGGGGTACTAAAACCTTAGTGATTGTTTTATACTAGCTTAGGATTAAGGGAAGAAAATAATAATAATAAGGGGGAATTGAACTTACCACGCCGTAAATCCTAGTAAATCAATAATAAGTGATTTGGGGGACATTGCCAATGGGTGGGAAGATTTTGAACCTCAATATGTATCTTTGTATTGATTCAGAGCAAAATAATAGTAATTTAATTCTATCAATAATAAATATAACCATCTAGTACTAAAAAAATAATACTAAATATATAAATGTAGCCATGGATGCAAGGTAATCCGCTGTAAACTAATTTGACAGATAGATATCAGCATCAAGGCCTGAGGAGTTGAAACTTTCATCTAAAAATAAAGATTTAAGTAAATAAAAAATTAATATAATATAAAGTCAAATGTTTGACACTACCAAATCACAACACCCAACTTATGATGTATCCCCTAGTGGAACCTTTATAATGTACACATTTATAGACAGTTTTCATGATCTCAAAGGGTCCTTTCCATAATATGTTACAACTTGCTAGTCCTTAATATCTGTATTTATAATGTAATTCACCAGTTGTCCCATGGAAGTGCTGAAATGTGCTTATTAATCATTGTATATCACTTTATATTCTTTACTTCTAAGCCAGAGAGTTGTATGTTTTTCTCTGCAGCTGATTAAAAACCTTGTGAGATTCTCTAGATTTTTGGTTAAGCTTATGTTCTATTCATGGATACAAGAATATGAAGTTAGAGGTAAAGTGATATTATTACTGTATAAAGCTAGAACAGTGACCTCGCCATAAACAAATGAAAGGCTATATTATAAGCAAAAATGGTAGAGGACCATAAGAGGCTCCATTTTGTCATATTTCCTGAAGTTATATTCTGAAGGATGCCAATGAGTGTTCTGTTTACTCCTTAAAAGGTTCCATTGGTCCCAGGATGGTAAGGCATTGATAACAACCCTCTGATCACTATATTATTATGCTTAAATTAAAAGAGATCAAGGTTTATGCTATTTTTTTGATAATATATATTGTGGTTATTCATTTCAGTATATGCTATTTTCTAAAAATGAACCTGACTATCATTGTGTCATTTCAGTATTGATCAGTTTCTCCAAAGCACTTTGTGAGGAATTTATTGCTACTATGCTATATTAAACTACTAACTTTTGAGAAGGATCCTACCACATCATTAGATTTAGTGTTCTGAGTAAAGTTTGGTTCAACAAATTGATATGCGATGGCTTTCCAATTTGGTGATTCTTCTTGACATTCTTTACATTAATTGATAGTCTGATGGATATCTAAGTGCATGGGCTCCCAGTATTAGTGTTACTTCATTTTCTTGAAATATTTTTAGTTATCCCATGTACTAAGTCTTGTAGGCCCTACAATTAAATCAACTTGTTCCATTGCTCTAGTTATTAGTTACAGCTCATTATTCGTTAATTTAAAGATTTCCTTTTATAACAATGATATCTTTCATTACTTTCTCCACTGTTTGTTACACCCTCTCTGGGTTATTATAATATTTTGGGCCACTTTTTATCAAACAAGCCATTCTCCAGGTCAGCGGCTATTGTTATGGTGGCAGACAAGATAAGCTGCCAACATTTTGATGTTCCACATTGATGCAGTGGAATATTTTAAATTATAGGCTTGTAATTTCATAGATCATTTGGCAGGTGTTAGAATCTTGCCCACAATTCCAGATTCCTAAGTTAGAAAATCTGCTGGTTTTTAGAGGATAAGTACAACTAGTGGAAAGTTTGGATATCAATAGTATATTTATTGGTTTAGTTAAGCCATCAGAAATTGGGTTAATTCCCCAGGTTTTGATCTGCTGGGGTCAATCCGTGCAAATGCCTAAAATCTTTTCAGTCAGAGTTGCTGACAAAATTGATTCATCTGATAGTTGATAAATAATTAAGTATAGATGTCCAATTGAGATGGATTGTGTTTCATCAACGACTGGTTAAAATTTATTTAGGAGCTGTAAGGCAAATTTTGCCGTCCACAACTAGCCAGTTGACTAGTTGGTTTGTAACCTGCTATAATGGGTAAAAGTTTGCATTACTAAGCAGGTCGCTAGCCAAATGTGGTTAGTTTTCTGTGATTGAGCAAAAATGTTAGGGACACGCTTTTTGCTCTTTCAAGTTTAGGTTTCTGGGATGTCCAACAGCAGAATCTTTAGACCAATATAAAAGCCCATTTCCAGAAGTGACCTCACAGGAAAATTAATGGCAATGGATGCTGTTTCTTTACTGAGGCGCCAATAGAGTAGTTGAGTACCAAATCCCCCCTATAAATTCTCTGGTTTTATAATAATAAAGAAAATTAAGATCACTATCTAGATACAAATTAAAATCATCTTCTATTCATCTTAAGTTGATTATTGTTTTATACATTTATTGTTGACAAAATTTTGTGATAAAAAGTAAGGATTGGATATCTTAAAAAAAGAAACAGACCTTTGAAGCAGATCTCCACTGACTCAGCATGATGGGAACCAAGGCCGAGAACCTCTGAATCTAGGAATAGATTAAGTTCCGCTGGAAGAGGGAAGAAGTCCTTATTTATCAATATCATTAGCATCAAGTGGAGCATTCCAAGTTTAGCGTTGGACCACATCTCAAATTGGTTTATATATTCAGCTATGGATAATAGTCTTCATACTATTATCAATTATATGTCCTCATCTATAAAACAATGCAAATAATGTACACAAGAACTAGCACGTGCAGTTATCTCTGTGGATTAGTATCAACGGACTCAATTTTAACAATCATTGCTCTCTATAGAGGGTATTTGAGAAAGATAAGCCAATTTTAGTGAAAACATATCCACAATGTCATACAAGGACGAACTAAAAAATTATGGACGCAATTGGAAACCATCAATAAGAACAATTAAAATTCAGCAGATCATAGAGACTTCACAATTCTAGAGAAGAGATATACTGTTAGTGGAGAATGAGTAGAAGAAGTATGAAATTTAGCATTGATCCACATGGCATATAATATTTTAGAAATAATAAGTGCTGATTAGGAAAGTTATCTACAAAAACTGAACATGAAGTGGATTGTGTTTGATTACGCTCATTCAGCTCATACAGGGAACGTTTAGTAAAACAAGTCAAAGAATTGAAGAACCATAAATGAAAATGTAAACCATATGCAACAAATGATGTTGAAAAGATACTCTGTGAACCCAGTTGGGAATTTAATGACACCTTTAAACATGCCAACTGCGTTTGCCACCTTTTCAGAGATGAATCCTGAAATTACTTCTCTCATCAGCTGAGTCGCTGAGGTGCAAGTAGTGGTTAAAGAAAATTTGGAGAGATTCAAATCCACGCCTAAACTACCTAATTCATCATGAAAACGCTAATACACTCTTCCGCCTTTTCAAATGCCTATGTTTGGGTGTGGCGACAGGCAGAAATAATTGATTGTCACAAAACTGCTTGGATACTGAATGCCAGAACTTATTGTTGCCTCATCTTGAGGGGGACAACTGGTCCTATATGAGGCCAAAGCTGCAATCATGAAGGAGTTCAGAAGTCCATTGCATATTTCAAAATTCAAACAAGAATCAATGGGAATCTAATTCCTAAGGGATAAAATCTTATCAAATTTCGCTGACCAGTTCTATCAAAAATTGTAAATTATTGATCAAAGCAAAAGTACTGACCAATTTTGACATGCAGATCGCATTGCAAGTAATTATTCAGACTTACCACAATTTTCACTAAATGATTTCTTACGCTCTGGTAACCAAGATAACTACCTCACAAATGATGGATCAAGCTGTTAGGCGCTACATTCAAATCCCTAACAAAAACTACAAACCTAGTCCAGTAAGAAAGTCAAAGACCAACAAATTTGCTGAAACTTTTATGGAATCGCCTAACTGAGTGATGCCAGTAAATAAAACTAAGCAATTCAAACAAGTGGACAAGAGTAATATGCGCTGTCACCAGTATGGGGCAAAGGCCACTTCACTACCCAGTGCTTCAGCAAGAAGACCAAGGAGCAGATTAATGCAGTGCAGGCTAAAGAAGCTGAACCCGCACAAGAGTTGGGAAAAGGTCCCACCGCTTAGATGTGGAACAGTATAGAGCTGCAGTGTAACCCATTCCTCCTGACATAGTGAACAAAGAAATTTGACATCAGAAATCTGTTTGTAGACAACAACGCGTCAGATCAGCTTTATCAAGTGGTCACCGTGATATTAATGCCATAGCCAGAGCTGAATCAAAGAGGATTGACCCCAATTTTAATTAATGAGGTTGCTCACCCTTACGCATGCCAACTATCAGACAAGATCTGATACACTGAAAATCAATAAATTGGTTGATACCAAAATAGATGAAGCAAACCTTTTAATTCCTTTAAGTTCGATTATGAACTTTTTTCCTGATTTATCAGCGCATAATATTCACACCCTATATTTGGAAAATAATGCCACCATACACTCAGTAAACACCATTCTACAATACTTTAAGTGTATGTATACAGACATAATGGTTAATCGAGTACAAATTTGAGCAATAATTGACAGTGGGGTGCCAATCAATATTTTCTTGACTAATTTTAGTGAAGAAGGTGAAATTTCGCCCAATTTGCAGCACAAAAAGGAATATGTGATGATGGGCCCATTTTTTACCATCTCCTGTGAAGCGTATAGTGCACTGCCATTCATATTTGGATCCCTTGTGGTATCCGCTCCAGATAAAGTTTTGGTCAACTAAAACTATGATATGTTACTCAGGACTGAGCTTTTAAGAAAGTACAGAGTCAATTGCAACTTTAAAGTCAATACACAGACCATATATTGGGCTAAATGATGCCTCTGGCTTATAAACGGAATGGTTAAAGTAGTTACCAAGAGGAACAACTTTTTAATATGATATATAATGATGTCATTATTTCTTTCTGTTATCAATTAATTGGACAAAAGCGGAGAAAATGCCATTGGAAATCATGGAAATTTGACGAATTCTGTTATGGACAAAGATGTTAAATACTATGCTTCCAGGATCTTAGATTATAATTAATATGGAATTGCTCTGGAAATACCAGAGCAACTTAAAAGAGAGGTCAGTAATCCATGAGGAAAATCCAGAGTTGAGCCATGGGTGGCACATGGAATAATTATGTCAGGTCATGGAGAAATCTGAGTTTTCTTGGTGAATCTGAGTGGAAAACTGATGAAAAATGAAAAAAATTAAATCGTCACATTTACCCATTTAATTCTAATGGCAGAACTGGGAAATTTCATAATTTTGGAACCTTGACTGAAATGGGATTGCTGGAAGGGGTCACCAAAAATATCAATTTACAAGATGACTGAGAGCAACTTGCTGGTTGACAAAAAGACAGCGGGAGGAGGTTCTCAAATTATTTGAAAAGTATTGAGAAATAGTTACTCAGGATGATTACAACTTATGATGTACAAAAAACATAATCTATAAAGTTGACACTGGGGAAAATATACCAATATTGATGAAAAAATTACTGGCTAAAAGTGGTAGAGGTGGTAGCGGAAGAAGAAATAAGCAAACTAATGGACACGGGCTCCTAGTTCCATTGTTGAGCCCCTGGGCAAGTTCAATCCTGATCATGAAGAAGAAAGATGGCTCTAATCAAGTATTAATCAATTATTCGTGACTGAAAAAAATAACCAAGAAGGATTCATATTGAATACCATGAATCAATGATGCATTAGACCACCTGGGGGGAGCGAAATATTTTTAAAGAATGAACTTAATCTCAAGGTAATGGAAAATTGATTTGCCAGTGGAAGACCAAGAGAAGTGCGCAATAGTAACTGTGCAGGGGCTGTATCAACTGACCAGAATGCCCCAAAGTCTCTGAAACGCGCTGGTGATGTTCCAAAGAGCCATGGATGCTATACTGAATGACCTGAAGTTATCCTTCTTATGGTGTATTTGGACAATAACAATGTGTTTAGTTGGACTTTCACTTATCACTTGCAACAATTGGAAGAAGTTTTTAAGAGACTATGCGCAGCTAATTTGAAGATCAAGCATAGGAAATGCCACTCCTAAAAAAGAATTGTAATATTTGGGGTTTGTCATTAACTCCAGCGGATTGTAGCTGCAAATGAAAAAACTGAAGCCATAGAGTGGAAGGCTATCCCAAAGAGTGTCTGAGATATCCAAATATTCCTTGGAATGGTCAGATATTATTAAAGATTTTACATATTTTCAAAGATTGCCAAGCCAATCTTCAACTTACTTAAAGATCCAAAAAAGGATTTGTATGGAACATAGAGGCTCACGAGTCAATTTGATGAGTTACTCTGGTACCTGATAAATTCTCTGGTTTTTACATCTAAATTTCGTTTGAGAATCTATAATTCAAACTAAATGCTTTGTTGATGGTGATTGGCGCCATCCTGAGTCAAGCGGATGAACTTGGTGAAGAATATCCAGTAGCTTATGTGAGCTGGACCCTATCAGTAGCGTAATGGAACTAAATTGTTATGTATAATTAATGACTCACAGTAATTTATGCATTTAAGCAATTTCAGGTGTACATCCATGGTACACACATCAAAGTGGTGTCAGCCCACTCCTCCCTGCACTGGCTACATAACCTCAAGGAGCTGGAAGGACATCTGTCCCAATGGGCACTAAAACTCTAAGCGTACAACTTCAAAATAGTTTAACAAGCAGGAGCCTCCAATAAGAATGTGGATGGCCTATCAAGATTACCTACAGTACAAGTGGTACAACATCAGATTGATGAACTATTCCAACGGATGGTTAACGGAGAGATAGTAAATGAGCCCTGAAAAATCCAAGATTCACTTCAAAAAGTGATAGAAAAGATCAAAACCTAAGATGGACAAGTCTTTAAAACGATTGTGTCAGGGAGACGGCATATGAAGTTTAGATTGGACTGCCAGTAGGGATGCAAAAGCACCCAAAAGGTAAGCCAGAATGTCAGAGGCATTGCCACTCAAATGAAGTTATATGGCGCAGTAAGTTGAGCAAAAAGTGAGCGTTGATGTTAGGCAAGCGAAAAAAGGAATTTGGTGATGAACCAGGTTGTTACAGCTCCAGATCCCCTGGGACTTGCTGCAGAGAGTTGAAAGATTGGACTAGCAGCTTTAGGATACTCCATAGGAGGGTTTGGCACAAAAACAGAGGCGATGGGGAGGATCCTCACGTGAAGTGGATATAGATAAGCCCACAGGATTCCAATATCCTGTTGGCGGAAGGCTTTGACAATGGAATTAATTACCAGAAGTTTCTTACAAAATAGGCCAATTGGCTATGGAGGGAACTAATGTTACTATCATGACTGGTATTTCCCAGCCAAGATAAGGCCTGACGGTCAGTAGGGTTAGTGCCATAGGGAGATCATCAAGAAAAATCTGAAATAAAATCAAAAATTATAACTTGAGGGGATTTTTATTGAAAGTGAATTTGAGAAAATTGACTGTCAATTTCTACAGTGTGTAACAACTATTTATTAGTGGTCAATATAGGCAATAATTTATAAAAGCATGGGATTAGAGTCCTCAAGATTTGACCTAACCTAGCAAACTTTAGAGGGAGTGGAGAAATGATTTCAACCTGAACTGACTTTGAAGGAATCATTAGTGAGCCAAGTTGCTGTCAATCCAACCTTGAACGCCTGACTTGCGGTTTCACTATGATTCCAATGGTTAGCGTGGTGGCATCTTGCCCAACGGGAAGCGAGAATCCCCCAAGGTCAACCCACATAGGGGCAGTCCCAACTTTCTGGAGACGGGTTCAGGATACCCAACATTCCCATGCCCAGTCACTTGGGCGTCCATTCGGCCAACTGAGCAAAATCAAACAATGATCCAGATTTTTGAGGTGATGGTTTTGGGCTATTGGCAACATATGACGATAGAGGTTCATGCCTGTTGGACTTTGTCCCCAATATTTTAAAGGGAGTTCTGAATTGACAATATTATTGCACAATGCCTCAGTTCCATTGGCAAATTTGACCAAGGATTTGTTGCTATTCACATTTCAATCAAGAGGTACACGCCCGTTGGGCTTTGTCCCCATAGTTTTTGTAGCAAGTTTCAAACTAACAACATTTCTTGATGGCCTGATGCCATTGGAAAGTTTTGCCAAGGATTTGACACTTGATTCTGCATCTACCAAGTGTGCACACCTGCAGGCTTTGTTACTGTGAGTTTAAGGCATCTGGACTTCGATTTTGAGGATATGGCGCCATCAGCTTCATAAGATCCTCTAATCTCATGGGTGTGGCAGTTTCAAACGATTTCTGTGCAAATTTACTCAATTTGCCATACTACTTTGGCTGAGTCAAGTATGGGGACAGGGGGAGGAATCTTCATAGGGGAGCTGTTATCCAGCGCTCATCTACCACATGGGTGAGTTACCCTGTGTGATGAGAAGGACATACGCCCTAATTGAACCTTTTTATTGGGGAATGAAAACACTGCCTGGTCTAAGAAGAGGGGACTCCCCCGGACTTGCAGATTGATGGAAAATGATTACTTATTTTGAAACCATCAGAACAAATGGCAATAATCCAATCCACTAACAAGTTTGTCAGGCTTGGAGTCCAGAGAAAATAACTGACCATTTTCTCCATTATTACTACTGGGATTTGATCAACTATGATGCTGCCAATTATCTGGCTTGCTGTGTGGAGTTCCAACTACACAAACCACACAAGAATACCACCAGGTATTGATTGGTATGCCCTGTGTTTGCTATCCACTGTTTCCATTGATGTAATGGGACCACTGAGTATGAGACTGGGGGAGTAAAGTACATCATAATTGTGATCAACCATATAACTAGATGGGTAGAGAGAAATGCACCAAGTAAAGTTGATGCTACAAATACTGCGTTTTATACTGGATCAAGTTGTATATTGGCATGGATGCCCGCAAGTCTTATTGAGTGATAACGGAATAAATTTCGATTCTCATGTGATCCCAAGGCTGAATGATATAATTGGAATCAGAAGAGTCATATCAGTTTTATACTGGCCAGATACAAATGGACTGGTAGAAATAGTGAACGATATTCTAGCCTCAACACTGAGTAAATTGGTCGCTGGAAAAACTTTTGCATGAGGAACTTACTTCAGTTCAGTAAAATCCGCCTCTAACATCAGCCACAACATGGTGATGGGAAAAAGCCATTTTGATTGTTATATGGGCAAAGGGCCGCATTGCTGCTGATTACATATTCAGCTGGCAAACCAACATCGGAGATGAGTGTTAATAAGTACTTACTCCAATTCTTTTAATCCTGATCAAAGTGCAATTTCAAGAATTTGATATGACCTTAAAGCGAAAAACCAAGGCCAAGGTGACTATTATAAATTTTATGGAATCTTCAGAGATATGCTGAGGGGTTTCTTCGCAGGGTTATGCCCACTGAGCAATAGGAATGACAATATGAATAATGTCATCCTCACAACAATTTAATAAACTTCTAATAAATATGGAGCAATTGCTCCAATGACACTTCTTTATTCAAGATTTTTATTTTCAGCAGATCCTTATTGGTCCACTTGCTCTTCTACTAAAAAACAACCTCCCGTTTCATTCTTCTCATCTCACTTATATATTAGACTTTGGTCAATACCAACCCTTTTTCTTAGACTATTCATTTCTGCCGTATTCTCATTGGTTCTGGAGGTGACTACCACTCATTAAATTCCTGATCATCTTAGTTTGAGACAATTTCTTAAGTTATTTGTTGTGTCAACATTACTTAATTTGGAGGTTATCCACTAAATATTTGTTTGAGGTTTGGTATTGTCCTATAGCCTTACGTTGAGGTGATCACATTAATACTATATACAACATGGTTCAGCCACTTCTTGCCTATTATGCTTTAATGGCTTAGAGCTTATCATCCAGTCATATCAGAATCTTGACGTTACCCCCTTGACTGGATGATTAGCTTCTATTGTTTATATGACCAAAGGAACTTCATGTGCACTTGGTTAATAATCTGACTGCTCATGGGGTCCTTAATAGTATAGGCATCAACACCTGTTTCAATTTATTCAAATAGATCAATCAAGATGTTGGCCAATTTGTGCTTCTGCCTGGAACTATTTTGCTCATGGAATAGAACAAATCTTCATCTTTGAACTGGGATAGCTCGCTATGCCATAACTTATTATAAAGCCCAATTCCTTACCTTATTAGTTAAGCTGAACAAGTATGTTATAGTTTACAGCTTGATTAATGTGTCGTCTAGGTTATTAAAATAACTTTGGGGGCCCTTTCAACCGGCATTTTCTACACAGGCATAGAGCAGCGCCAGAATAGCAGGGTGTCATCTATATAGCAGTTGAAAGGGCTCTTCACCATGGAAGAATGGCAGCTGATGTTATAAGTAAAAATGGCGGTAAAAGTGAGAGAGCAGCAATCAGAAGGTTGATCTGTTACTAACTTCTGGAGTATGTTCACTAAAGTTCCATTAACTCGCTCATCCATACCATTACACTCAGGGTGATGGGGTCATTAGAACTCCGCAGATGGCCATCAATTCATTGAGCTTGGGTAAGTGTGAGAGGTGAAGTTGGTTCCATTGTCTGTAAGGATAAACTGAAGACAACCATGTTGCTGAATTATACAACATATCATAAACTTGGCTACTGTGACCACCCACAAATTCCGTATTGTCCTGGCAACAACCCACATTGTCAAGTGGTCGATTGCCACCAGAATGTACTTGGACCAGTTAGCTCCCATTGGCAGCGGGCCAATGTCATCAAGGGAAACCGTGGGCCATGCAAAATGAGGTTTCAATAACCAATAGGAAGTCTTCTGGCAGAATGGCTTTTCCACTTGATATTGGTGGCAGCAGGAAATGGTTTTAAGCACGTCAAAGTTCATGTTTTCCCAATAAAGCCAAGGGTGAAACAATTCCATTGTCTTGTGCATACCACATGTCCAACTGCCTTATGTGTGCTCTTGATAATGCTAGCCCACTATGAGGGTCATGGGAAGTTCACCATTGAGTCTCCAATCTGTTGGTACAACTCTTTGTTATGCTGGAAGGTATTGGTTCACATTTTGTTTAATGCCTTTATGACTTGAGGAGGCTCATCATTTTAATTCCGCTGAGCATCTTATTTTATATTATGTCGCTCAGATCCACCGTATCTGCAACTGTTGGTAGCCTTGACAAGCAATCAGCATTCTGGTGTTTTGCTCCAGGTCAGAGGAGGATCTCAAAGGCATAAGCCTAAAGTTTGAGGGCCCATCGGTCTAGGCTCCCTTCAGACTCCTTAAGGTTCTGCAACTAGAGTAACAAAGAGTGATCTGTTACTACTTTAAACTTCACCCCATTAAAATACAGCAAAATTGCTTATACGCGATGATTACCGCTAAGCACTCCCACTTGGTCATGGTATAATTGCATTCGTGGCTGTTCAGGATCCAGCTACAGTAGCTACAGGGTGCTCCTCCCCCTCATCATATTTTTAACAGGACCGCCCCTACAGAAGAAAGGGATGTATCTGAATAATGAACTTTTTATTGAAGTTTGGATAGCACAGCACTGGCGCACTTATCAGCGCCATTCAAAGTGTACCAAAAGAGCACTGTTGGCGTTCTGTCCATTCAAATGAGGCGTCCTTCTTTAATAACTCAAACAGCGGACCTCCAATACAACTAAAGTTGGGTATAAAGCGGCAGTAATAGCTGACTATCCCTAAAAATAACTGTATATTGCGCTTACTGTTTGGAGTATTCTCTTTCAGTTAGCCTCCACCTTGGATGGTTGAGGCTTCATCCCTGTTGCATCAACTAGAAACCCTAGGTACTCCAGCTGGTCTATGAAGAAGTGACATTTTTAGGCTTAATCTTGATGTTAGCCTTTTCAAGCTGGTGGGAGACCTCCCCCAGATGGGTAAGATGCTCAGAGAACATTTGGAAAAAGCATTGATATTGTCAAGGTACATGAGGACATATGACAGCCTCAGGTCACTGAGAATAGTGTCCATGGCCCGTTGGAATGTAGCCAGGGCATTACACAACCCTTGTGGAATATGAGTTGGTTGAAAAAGCCTTTGGATGTGATAATGGCGCATTTCTCCTGTCCCACAATGGTAACTCAATCTCCTAATAACCTATTAAATCAATTGCTGAGAAGTGACAAGCTCTGCCTTATCATTCCAGCTCCTATCAATTTGTGGCAATGGATATGAGTCCTTATTGATGATACTGTTGAGCTTCCAGTAGTTTAACCACCCAGTTGGTACCATCCTTCTTTTTTACAATTAAGACGGGTGAAGCCCAAGGACTCTTTGAAGGTTCAAGCATCCCTTGCTCTAGTAGCTTTTTCTCCTATGTCACTACTTCCTCAGCTGCCCTTGATTGGCAGATCAGCCGTGACCTGATGGGATGATGATCCCCAGTGTCCAACCAATGAATCACCCACCACGCAATCAAAAAATAAAGTCATCAATGGCAAAAATCTCTATATTTTTGAAATTAAGCTATCACTAGATCCTTCTGTGCTTACAATAACCCCATTAAATCATTACGCGGTACCACAGTCATTACGCCAAGCTGTGGTTCAACAGGTAGAACAAATTCATCTAATGACCCAAACTTATGAACTTGAAGGGCCTCCCTAACAGGGTTCAAATGTAAATATGCCACAGTTTGATGTCAGTGGATCTATAGTAATCATTTTGTAAGTTTGCTAGTAGAATCTTGATCTCCCCATTTCTAAGGAGCATAATGCCTGGAGCCATATGGGGCTCAAGTTGCAATTGCTGATATGGCCCAATAGCTTTCACATAGAGTCCATTTGGCATTTCTACCTCCAATTTTGGTGTTCACTATTACTTAGTGACCAGAAGGGATAGATATAGGTCTGGCAGTTTTGAGAGGCAGCCCCTGATATTTATATATCTGCTGGGGAAGACCTGGGTCACTTTTTAAACAATAATAGTTCACCAGAATCACCCCATCACTATAGGCAAGGTTGATATGCCAAATGTGCACCAAGTCCCTTGGCACTTTACTGGAAGTGATGTAAATTGGAATCTGATGTCCTAAAAGCTCAAACATCTCTTCTGTCATATCAATGACAGCACCATAGTGTCACATAAAAGTGGTTCCAATTAACATATTTTAAAAATAATCATTTGGCAACACTATTGCCGGGGCTACAAAGACAATTGACCCAAATTGCAATGAAAGCACGCTGTATGCTCCCTCAGAGACTGTGTTTTCTGCTCCAGCGGTTCCATAAACCATTTGATGTTCCACATCAGGGATATTTGTCAACTTAGCCACCAACTTAGTGGAAACTATGTAAACTGGAGAACCCATATCTATTATAGTGCAGACTCAGATTTTGGATATAACAATGTAACAGTATGTACATTCTGAATATGATGAATATTGATTGGTTATTACATGGACACTTAAAAAAGCTCTGTTACCAAGGAAACTCACAATCTCCTCCCCATTTTTTGGGGTATTCTTTGATGATAATGTTGACTGGAAGAGTGACAATTGCTCCTTGCAAGGAAGGTGCATCTGCAAATGGTCCAACTTGTCAGTGGAACCTTGGTCAAACCTTTGACAAGTGTATGGTGTGAGCAGCTTATGAGATCCTTCTTCTGAACTTTAGCTTACACTCTTTTTAAAATATTCACCCCTCCAACTGGCTGCTGATATAGGAACATCGTTGTACTTGAGGACTTCCACTGTATATTCTTCATTGGTTTCAGGTGAAACGTTTAGGTTTTGGATAGCAGAAGTAGAAAGTCCCATCTCTATCCTCTCTGACTTTCCCTGAAAGTACTGTTCTTGCTGTACGTGATGGACCTTACAATTGTGGAAACCTTGTACAGGTGCCCAGAGCGACCATATTAAAACTATTAATCTTTAGGGCCTGGGTCCTTGATTATTGTAATATATGCCAGTCCAGTAATTTGATAGTGGGTGATCAGCGTAATTAGCCTCAGTTTGATAATTGGGCTGTTGCAGATAAGCGGGTCTGAGGCAGAAGTAGAACAATTTGTGGGTAACTTGGTGGAATATAAACAGGTCAGCCAGATTTCCTTAAATAAAAAGGTCTGGTGATGGCAGCGGTATGTTTCTGCTATGTATTGGGTGGAGGGAAGGTTATGGATAGATGGCGCAAAAACTGTACAATTTTAAGCAGGGGTAAATCATCATCCAACATTGAGGTCATGAAATTGTAAAGCTCACAGTATGGCTTTACTGCAGAGGTCATTGCAATGCACATGTCAGATACAGATAAAGTCCCTGCCCCAATTAACACGTGAGTTTCCTTTATAAATTGATCAGCAAATGTGGTGAGGGTCTCATTATGCTGGAACCCAATGGTCAAAAACTCAGCATTCCGCTGTGACATTTTTTCAGTATCCCCAAACAACCGCAGCACAGTATCCTTCACTTTTTGGTATGTAACAGAACTGTTTGAGAGATAACAGGTGACTTGATTGGCACTTCTAACATCCAAGGTGGATAATAACAGATTTTCTTTTTGTTAATATGAGGCTTCTTCTGTTTCAAACTTGAATTAATTGAAGAACCCATTAATATTCTCATCATGATTGAACAGAGGCAGCTTATCACTACAAACCTAAAGAAGAAGCTCATCCTGCCTTTTAAGCACAGCGTCCAAGGCAAGTTTGAGTTCCGCATATTCAACTAGTGTAGCATGTTATAAATTCCCCTGTCAAAGCAAGTATGATGCGACATGGCAGCGACTGGAGAATATTTTTCTTTGTGATTGATCAATAGGCTCGCTGTAGTGAGCACCACTATTATAAAATTGGCGGAATTTTCAAAGATATGCTGAGGGTTTCTGCATAGGGTTATGCCCACTGAGCAATAGGACTAATGATATGAATATTGTCATCCCCAAAACAATTTTATGAACTTCTAATAAATATGGAGCAATTACTCCAATGACACTTCTTTATTCAAAATTAATATTTTCAGCGGATCCTCATTGGTCCACTTGCTCTTCTACTAACAACAACCTCCCGTTTCATTATTCTCATCTCACTTATATATTAGTGACTTTGATCAATACCAACTCTTTTTCTTAGACTATTCCTTTCTTCTGTATTCTCATTGGTTTCAGTGGTGGCTACTACTCATAAAAGTCATGGTCTCTTAGTTTAGGGCAATTTCACAAATATTTGTTGTGCGTCAACGTTGCCTAATTTGAAGGCGATCCACTAAGTATTTGTTTGAGGTTCAGTATTGTCATTATGCCTTACGTTGAGGCAGTCACATTAATATCATATACAACTTGGGTTGGCCACTTCTCACCCATTCTCCATAACGGCTTAGGGATTATCATCCAGTCATATCAGAATCTTGACAATGACAGACAACAAAAACTAACCATGCTACATGAATACCATGTGGGCAATAGGGTAGCTTTATTGTGATACACATGACTTTGGGAGAAAATAAGTTGAATGCGCTGTGGTTGGGTCTGTTTAAAATTATCATTAAGTCACAATGGACACCTACACCATCAAGAACCTCATTAAGGAAGAATAGTAAACAAAGTCCATGCAAAATACTTAAAATATTATATTCAAGAAAAAACAATAATATGAATAATGGAAGTGCTCTGAAGGACCGCTGAACCACTAAAATTTTTATATCTTAATAATTTGGTTAAGTTTAAAAAAGGACCACTGAACCAAAGTAGATAGTTAAGTTCTAAAAATAAAACCGCTGAAATATAAAAATTGTTAGGTCAAAGTATATCTAGGAAATAGTTTGGGGTTTAATGAAAAGATGGACCGCTGAACCAAGTATAGGTCAAGTACCGTAAAAGAGTAAGAAAAATACAATAAAAATGATAGAAAATGTAAAAAAGTATTTTTTATGATTTTTTATATTCATTATCCTTGCCTTGGGGATATTACGCCTTTGACGCCTCTTGAGGGAAAGATGTTGTACAACAGTAGGAGTGAACAAGCTATCAAAATTAATTCAGAGTGAACAATAGTGAGGGCTAAATACACCCAAAGCCAAGTTTTTTGAGTGGAAGCTTGGCCTTGTGAGAAAGTGACCATGGAAGTGAAATAAAAATGCTGGTATCAGCTAAACGCAATATTCTATCTTGAGGAGGAAAACAAAAATAAAGGAAGAGCAATTGGCGAATAACCCTGAGTAGTCCCTATATGGCATTAGCACTGGAAGATTGGTCTTGAGTGCTTGCCAGCGGGATTCATTGAGGACGTTTGACTTATGGTCCGACATGGCTTAAGGGTACTTGAAGGAGGTTGTAAATCATGCTTCCAATCAGAGCATTAGGGGGAAATATTGATGTGAAGCGCCAGAGATGAGATAGTCATGCAATGAGTGAATGTCATCCTGAAGGTGACAGCTGCAAGATTACTGGACTGGAAGCAAAAAGAATGATGGAAGTCAGGGGGGGCTGGTAGCTTTGTGGCCCAACTGCAAAGGACTTGTCCAGAAAAACTAAGAGCGAAAGCTGCAACATCAAAGTCTAATATGCATCTAAATCGTTTGTGTTAAGGGCCTCAGCGAGGGCCTTAATTACTTTTTCTCTTTAATCTACATATAGGAGCTCAAAGTGTTCATGATTCCCAATAACTAACTAGTCAAGAGAACGCTGGCTTATAATATTGGCCTAGATGAAAAATAAACTCTGGAAGCAAATCTAAACTGGCACAAAAAAACTGACATATATTAGAAGACTTGGTTTCAGAAGGCTAAATGATTATGATGGAATTATCTGAGAATGGATCCAAGTCCAGAAAAGTGTCATTGTCTAATTTGGCAACAGGTGAAAGAGGGAGATTTGGCTGCAACTCATTTGAGATAGTGGCCACTCTAGTTTCATCAGGATTAGATACTTTTTCTAGTATTTCGTTAAAAGGAATACCTGCATTCACTTAACTCATAGTATGGGTCCTGGTGGAGCCAAAAACGAGATTTCTTTTAGTGGCATGATTCATTGCTCAAAAGAGGCGGGCATTTTCACAAGAAAGATTGTTCAGATATTGTTAGTACTGGGAGTTAAATGAATTCAATATATATACTGGGTAATTAAGGGAATATGTTGTACTTTTTAAATTTCCACATTATCCTACTCAGTCTTGATTAAGCTCTAATTTATTCTAATTTTGGTACAATTAGTTTCTAATTTATAAACTAAGATCTTAAAAAGTTACAAAAATGATATGAGCAAAAAATACAACAAGAAAAATATAATTAATTATTCATATTTTGCCACAAGAAAATGCATAAGTGGTCCATAATTATACCTCCTTATGCCACATGCAGCTGATGCCCCAACCCCTATGTTTTCCGCCATGGTCCACCGCTAAAGTGGGCTCCAGACAAAAGTTTCTCTAAAGCTTCCATATCTTCTGATATGGCTTCCTAAGCTGTTATTTAAGGTGCCAAATTAGAATCTTTTACTATGATAATCCATTTGTTTAGCCCATTTGCAAATGAAGATGCGTGGCAGCTCCCCCTTTTGGCCTGAGCAAAATTAGTGCTAAAAATACTTAGGTGGTAGTCCCACCTGCCAAGGATAAGGTGGGGGATAAAGAATTAAGGACGCCAAACCAAGATCCAATAGATGAAGGGTTGTATAACCCTGACTATGGGAAAAAATCTTATGGCCTAGCATTATCACGAACAGCTGACTAGGCTGGCATGATGGTGTGTTATGAGGACTGCGCTCTGAAGAGGCAGAAGCAAGGAAGAAAGGAAGAAGAACCGCAAGTAAGTCTGTTGGAGCACCCTCCACTTGGACCAGGTGGCATTCCCACTCCCATCAAAAAAGGGCATGAGAAGGCTAGCTGCCCCTCTCGTCTCCCAGAGCAACCTCACCCATGTGTTGGCATGAGCAATGGTATTGGAATTTCGTGAGAAATTCTATAAGCAGGCGTGATGAAGGGTACGAAATTATTAGTTTCATGGCTCTCGTGAAGATTGACAAAATTGTAACAAAGTTATTAGTTCTGTTGCTATAGTTGGTTCCAATCAGAAACACAGAATCCTGTAAGCAAATAGACCAAAATTATACTACGTGAAAGAAAGTTTAGGTACTTTATTAATTAAAGACTAGAGATATTTATAGGGAATATGTAGGGGTTCTTTGCGATGATTTCCTTGATCCACCCAAGGTAAGGTATTTCCTACCAGAGGACCGGTATTGTTGATTATCATTATTATTATAATATTCATAATGAGCATATCTAATAGAGTTCTAATTAGATGTGATCTACCTTCTTGATGAGGCCTAGCCCCTTCAAAATGATTAGTAATTTCAAATTGCTTGGCCATCTTGAATTACTGAGTTTCTTTGGGTTGATTAAATTTATGAGGTAGATAACTCAGAAGAGTCTTTCTTTGGTCAAATTGAGAATCATAAATATTATATTTAGATTTCTCCATCTTGTTAGACCAAGATATCGAATCTCAATCTAGAGTTTTTTCAGTCGTCTTAGTTGTATCTCCAACAATGCCACCCTCAAAATATTGCTTAGGGGGCACATACT